>JAPQWV010001909.1:0-69355 GCA_027422505.1 Craterostigma plantagineum | reverse complement strand
ATCATCTTCTTCCGCATACCATCTTCTCTCACCAAAGGAAAGAAAAACCAGAAAAAGGTAAAATTTTTCACCCGAGACGGCCGAGTTATTGCCGATGCAACCGACAACTCGGCCGCTCCGATCCGCGATGCCCGTTATCTCGCCGATATGCCCACTTTCTTGCCACGACAAATCCTTCTCCGATCTGACCAGTCTCTCCGGCACGGCGGGTGGCAAGACCGATCCGGCGCGGGCGAGACGGCCAATGTTGCGCCGATATGGCTAACCATGACACGTACCTCACGAGAGGGAAGCCCTTAAGCACCTCAAAGACGTTCTCTCTCTGCACCGCCGATGAACGCGCTTACGTCGACCTCCTCAAGTTCCTCCGGGCGAGGGACTTCAAGGTCCAAGAATACATAGCCATGCTTCTCAACTTCTATTATTCGAATGTATTCTAATTCATATTGATATTTCAAGTTGGGATATTTTAGTAATTTTGTGTGAACAGCCCCTTCTACTTAATAAAATTACATGTGATTCCCTTATGTTAAAATCATCCCAAGTTTATTGCCGTTGAGAGCTGTATTTTCGTTATTTATATCATACCATGTAAACCACATGATAAGATCTGTGCTGGGTATTTAAAAGTAATTTTGTGTGTGTGGGGGTGGGGGTGGGGGGGTTGGGTTTAAATATTGATATATCTACACGTAAATACCAAAAGTATAAAAAAATTATCGATTCAGTCACCTGTCCGATAAATGCACCGTTTGGTGAGTATCATTTTAACATCTTTTGCCTAAATATGTATGTTACGCACTATATTACGTGTTTGTGTGATACATAATTCCTAAATATTTAATATGATATCTCTGTCAGCGTGAGTTATACTTTTTCAATATATTATGTAGTATCACAATACGTTTCACTATTGTACTTAAATTTCTTATAGGAGGTACCTTAACACAAGCGGGTAACTATGTGTATTCTACTAAATACCTAATATACTGATAAGGAACTGATTTGCATCGTTTTTTATATTTTTGGTATTTTATAAAATTCCATTAATATTTGGGCTGGTGAGTTTGAATTTTTGTAAGAAAATAACTATCGGAATCCTACATTGAAAAAGTGAGTTAATATGACACACCTTAGATATGGTTGTGAATTTTATAAGTTCAAATTAAATAGTCAATATTATACCTCATGTGTACGGCTCGCGTTCGCGCATGGGGTGCGAACTCAGTTGACTCGTGTTCCACCCACGAATGAATGCTGAACCGAAACCAGCGTGTCTGAAATTCTTGCTCCGAACCCGAACTTCTCATTCCCCCTAAATTCGAAGTACCATAAGCACCTCTCACGTGGCACAAATTGTGCTACATCAATATATCTATAATTAAAGTAAATGCCTCAAATCTCACGAGTAGGAAAGAAAATGAACAAAAGTAACCTCAGTTTATGATAAAACGAACAAAAACCTAATCTAGGTCAGCAGCACAATGTAGTGAAAGCATTCCATTAGCATATCGCTTCCTCACCTTTCTATACTTCTCAAGAAGACAAACGTACCATTTTCTAACATCCTCAAACTCCACTTCACGACAAAACTCAGACTCAATCTCCAAAAACAGAGCTTCCAATGCATCCCTACATTCCATCAACTTACCGATATCATCGTGAGATAAACTCAAACAGAACGATCGTTCGTCCATTCCGACGCTGAGATGCTTCATCCACTGCAAACCATCTAGTGGATCTTCGCCCCTCTTCAGAGAAACCTCTAAATGCTTTACTACTTGCGAAAATTTCGACTCCTTTTCGATTACGCTGAGAAGACAGTCGAAAGTTGATCTCTGCCTGCAAAAGTTCCAATCTTTGGTCTCCGAAGAGGATGGAGCAGCGCCTACCAAACATGCCTTTCGAAAATTTGGATTATCATTCCCAAGTAGTTTTATTGCAATATGCAATAGCTTCACGGCTATTACATGTAGCTTACTCCTCTGTTTCTTACCCCAAATACACAATGCTACTTGAATGAAACCTTCCCACCTGTCATACAAATATCATTATTAGTGGGGACATGGAAAGATCATTACATCCTTTAATATAAATTGCAAAATGAAAACTACTTACTCAAATGGAGGCTCAATTTCGACCGCAAGAGTCAAATGTAAGGAGAATACAGAAGCATTATTAGTTTGTGCCTCATGTGGGAAACCTCTTGGTATATATAAGATGTCACCTTCCTTCAGCAAAATATCAAAACAATCATCAGCAATGCATATATCATCCTCTGCAAAATTTCTTGCATCACCATTAGATTCGTACAATCGGGGCAAAAGGGAATCAGATCGAGGATATATCTTCCACCTTTTAATGCCAAACAGTTGACAGACAAATACGCAGTGGTCATCACTATGCCTAGCTAAACCTTGGGAGTTAGGTGGTGTGAGATACATGTTAACGCCTGTAGAAGGTTGACCAAAGAGAGAGGCCAACTCATCAGCAACTTCAGAGATTGTTCGAAAGCGAAATTCCATTCCACGCAGTGCGACTGAGAACCCATCTTTCAATGCTTCTTCACATTTCGATATGTCGCTGAAATCGAAGATGTGAGGAGCTTGCTTCTGAAAATAGTGAGATTCTTTTCTTCCATGCTCTGTTTTCACCACACGAATGTCCTGATTGTATGTTATGAACTCACCGAGCTGATTCTTGATCTCTTCTATTACACGAAGAATGTCTGATTCATCTGATGCAATTGCTGGACAAGAGACAAAAGATTTTAGCATGGAAGGGATGAATGTAGACATTGCCCCTCCTTGTCTGAGATACTGAGTAAAAGGGCCGAAGATAGAGTCTTGCATTGGTGAGGCCTTTGAGGCATTTCTTACATGCATAGGAGATGTCTCCCATGTTTCCAATATGAACTGCTCGATACTGACTTCTCCCGAGCCAAAAATGCTTTTCTCAACTAGGTAAGAAACTTTTTGTCCCATGGATTCACTGAAACAAACAGACAACCTAAAGATAGCCTCACTCAAGTTGTTTCTGCTGATTTTATGTAAGAAGAGGTTGTGTCCAGCATTGCACCTTGAAAAAGAGGGGCACAAGCTCTGCTCGCGTGCTTTATCCAAGAGTTTTCTTAACAGTGTTAGAAATTTCTCGGAAAGATTGTTTCGCATAAGATGCAGCTTTTCGATTGTGGAGGAGTTGATGAAAGAAATAGCAGCTTCGAGTAGCAACATCTGATACTCATCGCCGTCCTCCGAGAACATAACATCCCAGAAAGACGGGGCTCCAGATATCTGAATAAAGCAAAGACTAATAAAAGTTCAGTCCGACAAAGAGTGAGCAGCTAAGCTAAGAATCATTTCAGTGCCATTGATGCGCCGGCATATAATTTCTTTCTAGTCAGGTGTTCCAAAAGTAAAATAATGCAGTTTCTTCCCACACGAGGCTCACTAACAAAATAGCAACCAAACTTCAATTTCTTGAAACTATAAACTCTATACCTAGTTTTCATCAACCTTCAAAGATGAAGATATAATAAAATCACTTATCTATAAAGGAAAAATAAAATCAGAAAACATACTCACATAAGCTTTTCAATCACAGCCAAATCAAGGAGCCTTTCATGACCAACTGCCGTGGTTGATAAATCCAACAATGCATTGCAAGCAGCCACAGCAGATTCCCTTTCTGAACTCCCCAACAATGAAATAAGGACTTTCACAGTTTCAACTTCTGAGGCAATCTGCTCATTAGCCTCAAAAGATTCCAGCGACGCGGCACCGATGAACTCTATGCACTTGCATACTATTTCAGCGTCACTAAGCAAACACAAATGAACAAAATAAATAGATAACACAAAGCTGCCAAATTTTGCAGACTGCACCTCATCGCATAATATAACAGAGTAGGCCCACAAGTAAAGAAAATTACAGAATCCCAAAAGAAAAGATGTAGTTCTCAATCCACTTATAACACAAAATTAACAAACACCCACGATAAATTATCATTACCTGGTTCTAAGAATCGATGGAAACAACGAGAGGATTGGGGATAACTGAACATCTGGGAAGTGTGAGAACAGTTTGTCCAGGCATCTGCTGATAAGGGTTGTATCTCTGTCTCGAGATTTGGAGCAGAGTGATGCTAATAGCAGAGTAAATAGGCGCTTATTCTCATGTTCGTTCTCTCCTCGCTTTCTTCTTCTTGATGTTAACGGCCATTCTTTTCCTCTTCATCTAGTTGTTTTCCTGCTTTAGGCTGCCCTGCGATTCGATTCCGACATAACCCTCGCGATCAAGATGTTTTTATGGTTTTAGGTGACGCCGATACATTTCGGGGAAATGCCGATACCGACGAGGAGACCGATGTACCGGAACCGGAACATGCCCTGCGATTCGATTCCGACATAACCCTCGCGACCAAGATGTTTTTATGGTTTTAGGTCACGCCGATACATTTCGGGGAAATGCCGACGACGAGGAGACCGATGTACCGGAACCGGAACAGACGAGAGCGACCGACGAGGGACCGAGCCAAGCTTCTACGGCGACGACAAGAAGGAAGCAACAACCGCGTGGTCGGCGGTCTAAGGTATGGAATTTTTTCGACTTAGAAATGGATAAAAATAATCCCGCTTCAGGTACCGCTTATTGCAAAATGTGCCGCCACTCCTACACAATTAAGATCAGACCGAATCAAGGCGGGACGGGCTCGATGAAAAAATACCTACAAAGGGCGCATAATTTCGGGGACGATCTAGAGCCGGTAGGAACCGAACCCCGACAACAACAAATAAACGTAAGTACGGGTAAGAATTTTGTTATTACTAGGGAAATTTCTAAAAAACATTAGTTAAATTCGTAGTTATGTGTGAAGAACCCTTTTGCATTGCGGAAAGTGAAGGGTTTATCGAATTTACGAGTACGATACAACCCGGATTCCATAACGTGACCCAAAAAACCCTTAGGAAATATGTCTGAGAAACTTGTAAGGAATATCAAACTAGCTTAATTAGTCATTTAGCCAACATTACGTGTAGGATTAGTTTGACTACCGATATTTGGACTAACATTACGTCGCAATCTTATTTAGTCGTCACCGCCCATTGGATAGATGAAACATGGACAATGCAAAAACGTATTCATTCCCTAGATCCCTTAGATTCGCAACATAATGCCACGATATACGAGGTTAATAAATATTGTACTCAAGATAAAATTATGTCTATCACCTTAAATAATGCTAGCGCGAACAACGTAGCGATAGGGATCCTTCGTAGGCATCTTAGGTTACCCTTAGACGGCAAATTATTACATGCTAGGTGTGCTTGCCATATTGTTAACTTGTGTGTGCAATGTGCTTTTGACGAAATTTTGGATATTGTAGAAAGTTTAAGGTAATAGGTAAGTTACTTCGGGAACGCCGCTACGGAACGTCATGGAAGCAAACCGTCCTTGCCGCCGGCCTCACATACAAGAAGTTTCCGTTGCCAGTCCCGACTAGGTGGAACTCGTTGTACCACCTCCTCAGCACATTCATGCGCTACAAGGACTTGTTGACGCCTTTTTGGAACGAGGTCGCAGTCGGCAACACCTCCAGGTATGAATTACGACAACTTGATTGGGATATTGTAGGTTTGGTCGTGTCCATACTTGAAGTGTTCGCCGAGGCTACGGAGAAATTTTCCGGAGTTCACTACCCGACGTCCCCATTATTCGTCCCGAACCTCTTCGCGATGTGCTACAAGTTCGTGGGGTATCGCAACAGTCCATACTTTGGTGGTTTCATCCAAAACATGGAGCAGAAGTTTGGGAAGTATTGGGAAACCATCCCAATAGTACACGGTTTGTTGGCCTTACTCGACCCTAGTTGCGGTGTTGATACATTTGATATTTTTTTCGAATATTATGCTCAGTTTCTTGGAAAGAAAGCGGACGACCAAAAGGCATCAATACACGATTCTCTCCAAGAACTTTTTTCTGTTTATGCAGCTGAGCAGGGACATAGTGTGGAGCAACCCGTACCAGCAAGCGAAGCCGGTTCGTCGGAAGGAGGCGGCGGCGCAATGGGACTACTACGAAGATTGAAGGCACAAAAGACGAAGACCAAAACGCGTGCGTCGGGGTCGAACACGAATGAGATCCAGCTCTACCTGAGCCACAACTTCCAGACTCCAGAAGACTTCGACGTTTTGGCCTGGTGGAAGTCGAACGCGACTCTTTATCCGACCCTCTCCGCCGTCGCTCGAGACGTTTTAGCCGTGCAAGCGTCTAGCGTCGCCTCCGAGTCCGCATTCTCTACCTCCGGGCGAATTATCGGCGACAGGCGCGCGAGCCTTAACCCGACTTCCCACGCAATGTTAACATTATTGAAGGATTGGTATTTGGCCGAATCGAAGAACCGACGGGAGAACGCCATCGACGAGTTCCGTTCTTCCAGTTCGGACGAAGACGAAGAGGCCTCTAACATAGTTTTAGTTAATAGTCAAGTAGAATAAATTGTATTTTCGTTTTAGAATTTTTTTTTCCTTTTTTGTAATTTTTAGGTATTTTTTTCTTTCTTTTATGTTTTTATTTGTATTTTTTAGGTAGTTTTTTTTTTTTTTGTAATTTTCTTATGTTTTTTTTTTTGTTTTTTTTTTAATAAAAGTTTTGGATATTTTCTAAAGAATTTTTTCAAAGTAAAAATAAAAAAAATTAAATGGGCCGGTTCCGGTTTGGAACCGGAACCGGCCCAGTACAGGCCCGGGGGTTCTAAGTGTGGTTCTGGTCCGGTCCCGAGAAAATGATCCCGGAACCGGAACCGGCCCCACTGCAGAATCGGTTGAACCGGAACCGATGGAACCGGAACCGGTAGAACCGGCCCAATCCGTCCCAAAGCCCACCACTAAGTCATAACAATCACCGATTATTTGCATTGATAATGTGACAAAATCGTATAATGGTGAACGAGCTAGGAGACATGCGAATTTAGAGTATTTGCATTTTGCAACTTATAATCTATACTATATAAAAGTTGGATGTGGACTCTCATTAGAAATACAATGACTCTTTTAGGTCTATATGGGTTGTAATTACACATCCATTTATTTAGTTAATAATAAATTATACTAATAACTGTTATAATTAAAATAAAATTATCGCCAAAACTAGTTAAGTTAATAGGATAGAGCCCACTTAAATTAAGATGAGAGAGTTTTTGACGATTGATGGCAAATGTTTTTATAGACAAATCTACACATAAATCCCCATACCCCAAACTCTCAATCAACTAACTCCCCCCTCACAATATATTTATCACTAAACTCCCCATTTCAAACATTTAACTCACATATCTACCTAATGGACAATTATACCCTTGCAAAACATAAATATTACAAAATAACCAATTGAATTCAATAGCCACTTCTTTCATTGTAGCTTTCAAGCATTACAGAGAACGAGTAAGCATCCACGAGCAAGCTTCCACCATTGTTGAACACGTAATAAGGAACGAGCGAGAGCTTCTGTAAGATTCGTTTTTTTTTTTTTTTTTTTTTGCATTTTGGGATTATTGTAGAGCGAAAAGCTATGATTGGCATTTCTTTAAGGATTCCATGCCGGGCTATGTTTAATACTTTGATTAGCGCTCGAATTTGGGGTTTAGAGCTTAAAATGGGGGTTTTATTTTTCGTTTTTTCGATGTGTGATTTTGATATCTTTCAGATTAGGTTTTTTGAGCTTCTATCACGCTTTCGATGAAACCAAAGGTATTGATTTGTGACTGTTTTGGTACGAGACTTGGTTGCTTCTGGGTACTATTAGTTTCAATTTTTATAATTTGTGTCTGTTCTGTGTATATTATCTAGGCTAAATTTTTCACACCCCCTGCCTGCTTCTGGGTACACTGAAGCTTTAGCTTGTGTGGTGAAAGTTTTAGCGCATGTCTTCTCCTATTTGTTGTGCATTTTCATCATCGGTTGTGTTTTTTGTTAAGTGATGTTATGTATTTAAATTGGCAGCATGTCTTCTAATTCAAAGAGTTCTGTCAAGGACTTAAGATACAAAAGTCAGACTTGTAAATGTGGTCAGGTGGCTGTGATTCGAGTTGTCGGTGCTATGAAATCCACAGAAGGTAAATTATTTTGTAATTGCAGAAATGGAAATTGTGATTTTTTAGTTGGTTGAATCCAATAGATAGTCACATTGAAGATGATACGTCTGATAGTAAAGATGTGCAATCAAAAAGATCTCTCAACACAGAGCGTATTGGCGACCTAATAGATATATGTGATGACTTGGCGAAAAGAATTGGGGTGCTCAAAACCAATGGAAAAGTGCAAACGTACATCTTTGTAGTCATTGTCATAGTAATTACTGTGATAATTTTCAAGTTGTCATATGGTTAAGGATTGGTGTACTTCACTCTTGTTCTTTGTAATACAAACCTTGTTATGTAATGCGTTGAACTCTTTGTAGCATCAGACCGTTGTAGTACCAGTATATAGATATTTGTAGTACCAATATATAGTTGTTCATAGTACCATAACGTATGCTAGTGCAGTACCCTGCGTAGGCTACTTGTAGTATCTTTTTTCGTACAACGTTTTTAATTTGTTGAAAACACGTTGATCCTTGTGAAAATAAGACACGAGAGCTTCAAAATACAGTACATAATAAAAATTAAACACATGGTAACATAAACATAAACAATATCATCCAATAAATCGAATATCTTGACTATGAAGTAAGATGTTGATAATAGTATCATATAAGTAGAAAGAAAGTTGGCGTTTCAGTGTAATAATCCTTAATTCTAAATGTTAAACCAAATATTGATACCAAATGATCAAATAGTACATATAACTATGGTAACATAGTCAAGAAAAATTCGGACAGCGTCGAAAAATTCCTATTTGTAGTACAATATACATATATATATATATATATATATATATATTTCCGTGGTACCATCTCGTATGCTAGTGTAGCACCATGCCTAGGTTACTTGTAGTATCTTTTCCGTATTACGTTTATAACTAACGAAATTCCTATCCTAATGTGTAGTACCAATATACGTATTTTATAGTACCCAAATATAGATGTTTGAGGTCGCATATCATAAGCTACTGTAGTACCATGCCTAGGTTACTTGTAGTATCTTTTCCGTACCACGTTTTTAAAAAACGAAATTACTATCCTAATTTGTAGTACCAATATACATATACTTATAATACTAATATATAGATGTTTGTGATACCATATCATAAGCTAGTGTAGTACCATTTGAGTAGGTTTCTTGTAGTATCTTTTCCGTTCCCCGTTTTTAATTATCGAAAATACGTAGATTATTGTGCAAATAAGGCATGAGAGCTTCCAAATTACGGCACATAATAAAATTAAACACACGGTAACATAAAATTATGAACACTAACTTTCAATCGATAAAAAATTTTACTATGTCGTAAGATGTTCTTACTAGTATCATAATAAGTAGAAGGAAAGTTGGGGTTTCAACGTAACAATCCCTAATTCTAAACACTAACCCACCAATATTGATACCAAAGAATCACTATAGTATTTATAACTATGGTAACATAGTCAAGGACCAAAAATAATTCTGACGGCGTCGAAAAATTCCTACCCAAATTTGTAGTATCGATATACATATATTTGTACTACCAATTATATATACGTTCGTCGTACCATATCGTATGCTAGTACCATGCACATGTTACTTGTAGTATCTTTTTCGTACCACGCTTCTAATAAACGAAATTCCTATCCTAATTTGTAGTACCAATATACATATAATTGTAAGATATTTGTGATACCATATCATAAGCTAGTGTACTACCATGAGTAGGTTTCTTGTAGTATATTTTCCGTACCACGTTTTTAATTATCGAAAATGCGTAGATTATTGTGCAAATAAGGCATGAGAACTTCCAAATTTACGGCACATAATAAAATTAAACACACGGTAACATAAAATTATGAACACTAACTTCCAATCGATAAAAAACTTGACTATGTCGTAAGATGTTCTTACCAGTATCATAATAAGTAGAAGGAAAGTTGGGGTGTCAACGTAACAATCCCTAATTCTAAATACTAACCCACCAATATTGATACCAAATAATCACTATAGTATTTATAACTATGCTAACACAGTCAAGGACCAAAAGTAATTCGGATGGCGTCGAAAAATTCCTACCCAAATTTGTAGTATCAATATACATATATTTGTACTACCAATATATATACGTTCGTCGTACCATATCGTATGCTAGTGTAGTACCACGCATAGGTTACTTGTAGTATCTTTTCCGTACCACGTTTTTAATAAACGAAATTCCTACCCAAATTTGTAGTACCAATATACATATATGTATAGTACCAATATATAGATGTTTGTCGTACCATATTATAAGCTAGTTTGTACCATGAGTAGGTTACTTGTAGTATCTTTTTCGTACCACTTTTTAACTAATGAAATTCCTACCCAAAATATGGTACCAATATACATATATTTGTAGTACCAATACATAGATGTTTGTGGTACCATATCATAAGCTAGTGTAGTACCATGAGTAGGTTACTTGTAGTATCTTTTCCTTACCACATTTTTAATTATCGAAAATGCGTAGATTATTGTTCAAATAAGCTATGAGAACTTCTTTACGACACATAATAAAATTAAACACTCGGTAACATAAAATTATGAACACTAACTTTCAATCGATAAAAAACTTGACTATGTAGTAAGATGTTCTTATTAGTATCATAATAAGTAGAAGAAAAGTTGGGGTTTCAACGTATCAATCCCTAATTCTAAACACTAACCCAACAATATTGTTATCAATAATCAGTAAAGTATTTATAACTATGGTAACATAGTCAAAGCCCAAAAATAATTCGGACAGCGTCGAAAAATTCCTATCCAAATTTGTAGTACCAATATACATATATTTATAATACCAAATGTATATGTTCGTGGTACCATATCGTTTGCTAGTGTAGTACCATGCCTTGGTTACTTGTAGTATCTTTTCCGTACCACGTTTTTTAACTAACGAAATTCTTATCCTAATTTATAGTACCAATATACGTATATTTGTAGTACCAATATATAGATTGTGATACCGTATTATAAGCTAGTTTGTACATAAGTAGGTTACTTGTAGTATCTTTTCCGTACCACGTTTTTAATTAATGAAATTCCTACCCAAATTTGTAGTACCAATATACATATATTTGTAGTATCAATATATATCTATATATATATATATATATATTCGTGGTACCATATCGTATGCTAGTGTAGTACTATACGTAGGTTACTTGTAGTACCATGGTAAGAAGCTGAAACAAAAAATAACTTTCAGCATTAATATGATCATAAGTCATTAACAAACACAATACAAAACAACTTTATTGGATCATCAGCAATAACACGACATCATAGCATTAATATCATTCATCTACCAACAGTTGTTATAATATCACCATATAGGGTATACAGTGTTGGGTTGGTTCTTATATGGGATATTATACAATTTTGGGTCATTATATTTGATCATTGTAAAAATAAGACAGTAACTTTATATGTCGGAATATCTAGATCTCCGATCAGTTTTTCCAACAAAATAAGTGGGATATAATATATATTTCATGAGCAATGATTTCTATATTGTCTTTAGTTGTATTCATCTTTGGGTTATTAGGATCGATTAATGTGTTTAGAGGGGGTGAACAAACACTTATTAGATTTTTTGGTTTTGACCGGATAAGGTCAAATACCGGTGCTTGATATTTTCGTGTGCTAACTGGTGCCGAAGAAACTAGTCGGTTTTGAACTAACACCGGATGTGTAACGTGATGTGTGTGTGTGTTTGCGGTATGCACAAAATTTGTTTCTGAAAGTTCGGAGCAAATTCTCCTACGCCTCCCATTCTTCTCCGCAAGGAAGGTATCACTAGAAGTCTTGGTTTACAACCTTTGTCGTACAACCTCCATAGCTGGACTCGCACAATATAACCCTCATGGCTATACTTAGCTAACTAAACCCTAGGTACCTCTAGACAGCTTTTTACAGTCCGTCTTTTTCAAGAGCTTTTTACAGTCCCTTGAGAAAATTCATTTACTAACCGGTTTGGTATAGTACAGTGAAGACAACACCTAAGTACTTTTCTTAGCTTTGAAAGTTTGAGCTTGATCTCTCGTTCTTAAAAATTCTCAGCAAAGTGTCGTAAGGTCTTCAGCTTGCTTTCCCTCTATTTATAGCTAGGTTTGAAGTTGAAGACCGTTGGGAGATAGCTCTTGTGTACCGAACAAAGCATTTATTAGCTTTACCGAAAATGGGCATGTCCGGTCTTCGCAGCAATTCGCGTTGTGCCATTGCTTTATTCCTTATTAAACTTGGCTTGACTTCAACTTGGCTCTAGCTTGCAGCCTTGTATTAAATGTTTGTCAGAAGTCTTCAACTTGACGCGCCTCAATAGTATTTGAATTTGTTCGTGGCACGTCAGGCAGTCCGGTCTTTGTAATTCCAGATTATCCAAGAACACTTCAACAGATTAAACCTTCGTAGAATGTGAATAGTGTGCTTTAGAGGTTTAGTGTTGAATACGTGAGATTTTAGCAAAATGGAAACTTAGTTAATGATTGTTAGGGTTTAAGCTTAAATACCTTGAGAGGTATTTAAGCTTATTGGGCCCCTAATAAGCCCATTACAAACACAAACACACTACATAAATAAAACATAGAAAGTACACTGCAAAGATATATCAAGACTTAGAATAAATATTTTGGACACTTTTAAAATATTCCTAACATTCTCCCCATAAGTGTCCAAAGTACATATGAGCCTATTCTCTAAGTCTTCACTTCTTCTTTTTCTTTGAGCGAGGAGGAGGTGGAGGTTCCCTGTGGGCCAAGTAGGTCTTCCTGAATCCTAGGGCGTGCTCGAACTGTCTGATGTCATTCCGAAGAACAATTCGATATCTGATCTTTTCAACGAGTTTCCGTAGAACTTCCTTTTCTTCTAGTTCCGTGCCTTCTAATTTGTCGTCTTCAGAAACTGTCTTCTTCTTGTCACAAATTGGTTAAGGATAATCTTCAATGTTCCATCTGAAAATTTGGAGGCATCTGATAGAAGGAACACTTGTAATTCCTGTTTCTGAGCTTGAAGGTAAGTGACCCCAGGAGATGGTTCAAGAAAGATGTATCCCTCTCCATACTTGTCGAGATCCTTATAGCTGTTAAGCGGACAAGTTAGGTTGACTTTGCTCATATTGATTTCCAAGGCCATTTGGAAGTCATGTGATGCAAAGTACTTGATCTGTCTCAGCATGCACTCTTTGATAGCTCTGTAACCATCTCTTTTTGTGTGAGTGTCAACGGTGAACTTGTTGCGATAAATATTGTAAAGCTTGTTGAGTTCGCCCTGTGGGAAGTAGGGAAGATCTGCTTCTGTGTATCTTTCGACTTTCCTGTCATATCGATCAATCAGAAATTTCTGTACTGGCTGTTCGACATCTGCTTCTGGGAAGTAGGGAAGTAGGGAACATTCTCAACATATCTTCCTACCGCCCATTCGACATCCTTGACATCACAGATGGCTGCTTGGTCTCTGAGGTATTTTCTGTACTGATCCCTATCCATACCTCGCTGGGCTAAGCCTTCCCAGAGCATAATCTGATGACTAAGTCCCCTAGCCGTCCCTTTTAAGTGCATTAGGCCTCGAAGATTCAGCTTGTTGACTCCCTTTATTTCTTCCTCCTTCCGCCAGATCTTTGGATAGAGATCCTCAAGAAAAGGTGCCTTGATCTTCGCGTTCCTCCAACGGGTTTCTATGAACTCGTAGCCCGGCATCGGTTTCTCGGGCACTTGATGTCGAAGGAGTTCTGGAAGCTCTGGAAGATCTGCCTCAGGATTTTCTCCTTGCTCCTCTTCCTCTCGCTCAATGAAACAGAGGTCTGCTGCCCCCGCCTTCAAAATTTCGCGAACATTTTCAATTCTAAGGCGGGACTCTTCTTCTGTCTCTGTTCTCGTCATCCATTCCTCTTCTAAGATGTATCTGTCGATGTAGCCTTGAGGATCATTTGAACGAGGGTTTGTGGTTGTTTGGACTGATTGGGTGGAGATCCTCAGAGAGCCAGACTCTGCTTCGCCAAGGGAAATTGTCTGGTTCGGCCCTGGCGTAGCTTGTCTGCCCCTAGAGGACCTTGGTGGTGGGTTGGATTGTCGGGAGAACCTCCTCCACGAGTTTGAACACCGCGTCCTCGTCCGCCGAGAGTGATTCTTGGTCTCTTCTCCCCCATAGGACGATCCTGATCATCAGTATCGTCATGACGACGCTTTTGACTTGAGCCTTCTTGACGACATGTGGTTGGGTCAGGTATGATTCCACCTTTAATCAGCTTTTTGTAGAAATCTTCTTCTTCCGGTGTCTGCTGTTTGTCGAGGGTAATAATGCAAGAGATATCTACATCGAAGAGCTCAAGTAGAGGCATGTTGTATGGACTGGGTTCAGACGGTACTCGTGGTGGTGGTAGTGAGATGAGGCGAGGCTGTGACGGTTGGTCTACCATGGGTGCCTTTTCTTTGTCCGTGGAGGCTGATTGCATGGCATCCTTAATGAGTCCTCGAACCCGTGGTAAGGTCACGGATTCAAAGAACTCAAAAAGGCGGTTTTCCAGATAGGCCGTCGTCACAGTTAGGGGAGTTGGGGTTGGTGCACCGGCATCACTAGGATTTGCCGTTATCACACGTTCAGAACTAGGTTCTGTACGGTGGCCCTTGTCAACCGAAGTCGGATGGACTTCAGTTTCCACGGGTCTTCCGACCTCTCCTTGCGACACATCTTTCGGAGATGGTGCTCGGGTCGTTGTGGCCACGTCAGTGTGACGGGCTTGGGTGGAGCTGTCACTGAGATCGCCAAGGCGTCTCATTAGCACGCATCCAGAACTAGGTTCTGGTCGATGGCTCGATGATGAGCTGCTGAGGTCATCATCATCGGTGAGACTTCCGTCCAATCCTCGAAGGGCCTCGATCTGAGGCTCTTCTATGGACGTTGATGCCTGAGGACAAGCAGAGATCCGGGCTGTGTCGTGGGAATAGTTATGATTTGTTGTGGAATGGACACAAAAGCCGAGGCGAATGTGAAAAGGGGGGTTCTGAGGATTTTGAGACACTTGCCTGTTGGGAGACAAGCGAATGGTCGGGTTCGGGTTGCTCGTGCACCGGTGGGTCAATGTCGGTGTCTTTTATCCTAGAGGGTGACCCGGCCTTTTCTGACTGAGCTAGTGCAGTCGTAGTTGTCTCGGGAACATCTATTAGTGGTTGTTCGAGTCGTTCGGCATGTGGTTGTTCCTCGAGCAATTGTTCAGGTATGGTTTGTTCAGAGGATGGTGGTGGTTGGTCAGGGATTGCTTCTTGAGATGTAGTCTGTGGTGCGTGTGGGACAAATTCGGTTTCTGTGGTTTCTCTCAGTATCTCACTTGTTTGTTCTCTCTCTCTCATTTCTACTCTCTCAGTCTCACTAACCCCTGGGTTAGACTCGGGTGGGTCGGCCTGAGTCATGGGGTGTGGAATGTTGTAATTTTTGCAGTATTTTTCAATGTCTTATGGGGTAGCTCGTAGTAAGGTAGCGCGCGGAATGGGCATCGGTTTTCGTGAGTATTTCTCATCCGTTTTTCCTTTTTGAAGAAATTTGAGTTTGGGTGGGGTGTAGTTCTCTTCTTGCGGTCGTGGTGGTATCCCCGGTGTTGTAGTCATAAAGTGGTGGATCATCAGTGAAAACCACCGGGGATAGGGTAGATTCTGTGTCTTCTTCGATTTGGATTTTGATCTCTGATGAAGCTGATCGTCCAGGTCCATTCCTATTAGCTTGGCATAGTCGTAACCTTTCCTGAAGACGACCCGTGAAAGATTCGGAGAATCGTGATGTTGCATCGGTCCCATCCGGAGTGCATTGGTGAGAAGCACTTGTTGACAATTGCAAAGAGGGTTCGCCATGGGTGTGGAATCGTAGATTGTTGAAAACGGGAAACATACTCGAGTGAGCTGTAGTAACCCATTTTCAACATATCTGCGATTATCTCGTTCTCGGATGCCACTTCTTCATATTCTGGTTGACTTGGCAGCCGAAGAATTTGTCGTAAGAAATCCTTTGTGATTCTGACAGTCTCGTTTGCTATTTTGGCTTCATAGTAGGTGGTGTTGTCTTGCGAAATTTTGGTAGTCATAGTTCCCCAGAACTGTTGAAGGTACACGGTAGGTACGGGAACTGATGCAGAGAAGGCGTATCCCAGATGGTGGTTTCTCAGGGTGGATGGTATGATCTCTTCCTTACACTTGAAAGTATTCAAGTCGATTTGAAAGTTGTTGTCCTTGATACCAATCCATTTCGAGGTAGAGTAGACGAGATCTGCTGGAGTAGTCATTCTGTCGAAACTGCAATTCAGACAGAAAACGAATTGTGAATGAAGTATTATATGAGGATATGTGTAATTAAAAAAATTTTGTTGAAGTAACGAAGAACTGTTCGGCCCAAAATTTTTCAAAGTGTTTTTCACGAATGTAAAGTTTTGAAATTTTGATTAAGTGAGTTTCGCGAATTGAAACGGACTTTCAAACGGTTTCAAGATTTGTTTTTGCGAATTAGTTTTGAAATTGAAAGTTTTGATAAAGTGAATTTCGCGAATTGAAATTTGGTTTGCGAACTTGATGATGTACAGGTCTGTGAAGACTGAAGTTTATTTAAAAACTTTTGCTAAGTCCGTTTTGCGAATTAGTTTTGAAAATTGCGAAGATTCAATTTGCGAATTGACTAAGTCAGGGTTTGCGAACTTGATTTTAAAATACTTGTAAAATGTAGTTCGAAAAACTAGTTCGCAATTAAGAAATTTTGCGAATTACATATTTTGCGAATATGGAGATTGGCATATCTGTCAAAGGAATTTCGCGAATCGATTTAGAACTTTTAAAAAAAAATCGCGAAGTGTGAATTGACAGTTCGCGAATTGCGAATGAGAAAAGATTTGCGTTAACAGATTGCGAATTCGACAGTTCGCGAATTGACATTAGTTCGCGAATCTGCAGTTCGCGAATTTAGAATTCGTAAAAGTCAATCAGTCCACGCGAAAGCATTTTACAAACCCATTTTACGAATTCATTTTGCGAACTTATTCAACAAATTGATTCGCAAAAACACTTTTTCTCTTCGCGAATCAGGAACAGAAAGATCTAAAAGTAAATTTTTCGAAAAAACCCAGAAACGAAAAACTATTCGCAGAACATTGATTTCAAATTCGACATTGAAAAATCCTGTCTACACAGTTCGTACTCATTTATCACGGTAATCATCTAAACTAAGTACGAGTTTATTTCACAATAATCATATAAAACACACAAGATCACATAATAAACACAGAAAAACGAACTCCCTGTTCTTTTCCGATGTCGAACCTGCAAAAACGAAGAGAATACACGAATAATTAAAATTTAAGGACTGTTTCTTCCTTACCTCAACGAAATCTGTGAGTGTGTGGGTGTGGACGGGAAGCACAGCAACGAAAATTCAATAATCTAGTTGAGTTCGACGCGTTTGAGAGATTTTGAGATTTTTAGGGTTCGTAAAATCTGATTTGGGGAAGTCGCGAATTAGATAAAGGAAATTTCGCGGGCCGAAAGATAAAGATTTGGGTTAAAACTGGGCCGCGAAATGTTTAGTTAAAAGAGCCCACTATTTCGAATTATGATTTCGCGAATTGTCCACTAAGAGTTTGGCGAGTTATGATTTCGCGAATTGAGCTTTCGATTCGCAAACTAGTATAGTTTGCGTACTTTTGCGGGCCTGCAGATTTGGGTCGCAAAAAATATTGTAATGTGAAGTACGCGAACTTAATTTTAATAATTGATTTGCAAAATGACCTAGGAAGAAAAGGTAAGTGTACGAGATTTTCAACTTACCAAAGATACCAAGTAATCTAGTAATGACCCAAATACTACCAATTTGGCTCGATCAATCACTAGGATAGCATCAAATCTATGAGTTTTTCAAGATCGATTTTCATGATACGATATCCTTATGGAGAAGAAAAATCGTCGCCTTAGTCAAAAATTCGTCTTAATGTCGGGACAATAAATGACGTAAGTTTCCTTCGTGTTTATAAATAGATATGTCTCAAATCTCATTGAAGTACCTTACATTTAATAACTACCTCATCCCTTATTTTTCTCGTTTACAGATGAATTGGCAAAAGCAGGAAGAAGATAAGAAGCTCGAGGAACAGGCAGAATTAAGACGTAACTTTGAGCATAATTTGAATATGCTGGTTTGTGAGATTTTCCTTCTTTTGAGCTTATTCGTTGTTTTACTTGCTATTCTGCTTTGGGTCTTAATATGGCATATGAGTTTTAAGAGTTATCTGCGTATTATGAATGTTTTATGTGTTTGAGAGAGTTGTTCGTGTTTTGAAAAATTTTATGTATTTGTTGAAAAACTCCCCCTAGATACAATGCCTATCGAGTATCTTAAAAATTGAATGATTGATGAATTCACTTTCTCCCCCTCGATGCATGGATATAGCATTGCTCCCCCTCGATGTAACGCCATCAGCATTGGCGCTACATCGACTTATTGGAAACAAGAAACAATTATTGAAAATTAAAAAGTTAAACTTAAAAAATAAAGTCCTAATTAACTAATTAACATAATAAACACGCACAGAATAAGAGAGAAGTGAAACATAGCAAATAGATAAATATTGAACTGTAGGAAGGCATAATCGAAATTAAAAATTGAGGTTCAACATTCCCAACTTTGCAACTAAGAATTGGAAGCGTTTTTCATCCAATGCTTTTGTAAGCAAATCGGCTAGTTGAATCTCTGTATTGACAAAGTACATTTCTGTTATGCCTCTTTCTACATGGTCCTTTATGAAGTGATATCGAAGATCTATGTGCTTAGTGCGTGAGTGATGAACAGGGTTACATGTAATTGCGATAGCACTCTTGGAATCACAGTAAATAGGAATTTTATTTAGATGAAACCCGTAGTCCCGTAGTTGAGTTCTGATCCACAAAATTTGTGAGCAGCAACTTGCTGCAGCAACGTATTCTGCTTCCGCCGTGGAAGTTGACACACAATTTTGTTTCTTCGAGGCCCAACATACAAGCTTGTCGCCTAGTAATTGGATGTGTCCAGAAGTGCTTTTTCTGTCTAGTCTGCAACCTGCAAAGTCTGCGTCAGAATACCCTATTAGTTTCATATTTGAGTTCTTAGGATACCACAGTCCAAGGTCTGGTGTTCCTTTCAGATACTTCAAGATTCTTTTGACAGCATGAAAATGTGACTCCTTGGGGTTAGCTTGAAATCGAGCACAGAGGCATGTAGAGAATAAGATGTCTGGTCGACTGGCTGTGAGGTAGAGCAGTGATCCAATGATCCCTCTGTAATGAGTGAAAATCTATAGGTTCACCTAAGTGATCTGCATCGAGGGAGCATGAGGTGGACATTGGTGTGCTTGATGTTTTGCTCTTGTCGATCCCATATTTTCTGAGAATATCGTGGATGTACTTTGATTGATTGATAAAAATCAAATCCTGAAGTTGTTTGGTTTGTAATCCGAGGAAGAATGACATTTCTCCCATCATACTCATTTCAAATTGTGATTGCATCAGAATGCTAAATTCTTCACAAAGTTTAGGGTTAGTAGAGCCAAAAATGATATCATCCACGTAGATTTGCACAAGCATGATATCAACACCGTCTTTCTTTACGAACAAAGTAGTGTGAATTTTCCCTTTAGTGAAACCTGAGGAGATAAGAAAGTCGGAAGCACCTCATACCAGGCCCTTGGAGCTTGTTTAAGTCCGTAAAATGATTTGTCGAGTTTGTAAACAAAGTCGGGATGATCAGCATTGAGAAATCCGTCTAGCTGTGACACATACACTTCTTCTTTCAGAATTCCGTTCAAGAAGGCTGTTTTACATCCATTTGATAGACAGTAAAGTCTTTGTGTGCTGCATATGCAAGGAATAACCTAATAGCTTCGGTTCTGGCTACAGGGGCAAACGTTTCATCGTAATCAATTCCTTCCTGTTGATTATATCCCTTAGCAACGAGCCTGGCTTTGTTTCGAACTACAACACCATCTTCATCCTTTTTGTTTTTAAATACCCACTTTGTTCCGATCACAGTCTTCCCTTTTGGACGAGGAACTAAGTTCCAGACTTTGAGACGTTCGAATTGATTAATCTCCTCTTGCATAGCCACTATCCAGTTAGGATCCCGTAGTGCGTCAACTACTCTTTTAGGTTCTGTTTGGCTCAAGAAACAGGTGAAATTACATTCATTTGAATGTGATCTTCTAGTCGTTACTCCTGTATTGGGATCTCCTATTATTTGATCTGTAGGGTGATGTCACCCATTTCTTTTCGTGGGGTAATGTCGTTTCGTCTATTTGCGATTCCTCACTTAGTGGATAGTCGATTGCAGTCGCGGTAGTGTTGCCGGCTGAAGTTGAAGAGGAGGCCTCTGTCTGCGTTGTTGTCAAAGTTGTTGGGATCGAGGCTTCTGCATCTGAGGGAGGAATTGTCTGGTTAGGAATAGGTTCTGAATCATGAGTTGACGAACTAGGACTGGATTCAGTATTTGGAAAGGGATCGGTGGATGGTCTTGTCTGATTTTGAGATATATATATGTTCAAAAAGTAGATCCAGATCCAGTTCCTCTTGAGCTCGTTGAGTGAAGCATGTGGGGTTGCTTTGTCCAGAATTGTCAGTTGCTTGTTGATCTGGCTTCAAACTTCCTTTGTCCGATCCCGGTTCTGAAGAGTTCCGTTCAGAGGCATCTCTCGAACACTCTCCTTCTTCTTTATGAGAGTGAATAAGGTGTGGTGTTCTAGATACTTGTCCCAAACTGCTATGTCCAGTAGAAAGTTCGAGTCCCTCATCAAAGGTGACATTTATACTTTCAATGATCATCCTTCTGTCTCTGAGAAATATCCTGTACGCCTTAGATTGTGCAGAGTAGCCTACGAAGATTCCTTCAGTTGCTTTTGGATGAAGCTTGGACTTGTCTTCGCGGTCGTTGGCGACGAAGCACTTGCATCCAAAAATTCGAAAATGGGCAATGTTGGGCAATCTTCCGTTTATGAGTTCATAGGGCATCTTACCAAATCTTAGATGAATGTTTGTGCGATTCTGCATATAGCAAGCAGTATTCATTGCTTCAGCCCAAAAGAAATGAGGTAGTGATGATTGGATGATCATTGTTCGGTCAGCCTCTACGAGTGTTCGATTTTGCCTTTCGACAACCCCATTTTGTTGAGGTGTGTAAATGGCAGAAAATTGTTGAGTAATCCCTATGGATTCGTAGAAGTCACTGAGCTGTTGATCTTGAATTCTGTTCCATTGTTTGATCTAACTATTTTAACACTGCTCTGGAGTAGGTTCTGTGTTGTTCTGATTAGGTTTGGAATATGTTCGACTGTCTCTGATTTAGTTCGTAAGAAGCGTACCCAAGTATATCGGGAATAGTCGTCGACGATAACCAGCATATACCGCTTTCCACTTATGCTTTCAGTTCGCATCGGGCCACACAGATCCATGTGTAAAAGCTCTAGAGGATGTTGAGTGGATGCTGTGTGTTTTGTAGGATGTGAAGCTTTCTTCATTTTTCCTTTCTCACAAGCAGAGCACATATGCTCTTTTTGGTACTTCAGTGGTGGTAGTCCAATAGCCAATTTGTTGGTTGACAGCTTGTTGAGGGTCTTGAAGTGAGATAACCGCTGGTGCCATAAGTCATTTTGAGTTGAAGTTGCTTTGGAGATTAGGCAGATATCAGTCTTTGGTTTGACAGTTCTAATATCAATGGTGTAAAGATTTGTCTTGCGAGTTCCAATGAGAAGTTCTTCACCATTGGCATTGAGAATTTTGCAAGTTTTCTTTAGAAACACAACTTGGAGTCCAAAATCACTGAACTGTCCTATTGATAAGAGGTTGTGTGTCAGTTCTTCAACATACGAGACTTGTTTAATTGTGAGTCGATTGCATATGAGATCGTCATAACCAAGGATTCTGGCTCCATTGCTATTACCAAAGCGTACCAGTCCTCCTGGTCTATCAACGTAGTTGCTCAACAGTTCCTTTGTCCCAGTCATGTGTGTGGAGCAACCAGAATCTAAGTACCACACATGAAGGGCCTGCAAAATAAAACTAGAGGGTTTTAGGTACCCATTGAAATATGGGTCCGCCTCTATTATGTTTATTAGTCCGTTTAGACTCCTCAGATTTTCCTTTGTTGGTGGATGACACAGAGTCACTAATTATTTCTAGGGTTGGGATTTGTGTTCCTGCAGTCTGAAGCTTTGGAACCCATTTGTGCACAGGTTCTTTGATAGCTTTTGGTTTTGATTCGTGTCTTGACTTTGTATTTTTGTTTTTATGAATTGTTTTGTGAGTTTGCTTGGTGACATGATCATGCACGGAAAGCTTTGTTTTTGATTTAGAAGACAATTTTTTCGATACATGGCGAAATAAAGAAGGTACAAAAGTTTTGGGAGGAAAATACTCAATCACAAAAGGTGTATTGAGATCACTATTCTCCTTCAAGATATCTTCCTTTTTAACCCATACTTGCCCCTTCAATGGCTCTTTTGTGGGTCCTAAAAAATTTCAATGTATTAGTGCAGGAAATTTTGTCATGCGAAACTAAGGTGTATGAAATGTGTGTAATCTTAATTTTTCTTTAAGTGAAGATATTTCCTGAAGAAGTTTCTGCTTTTCTTCACCAAATGACTTTCTCTCGCTTTCGATAGTGGAGTGAAGATCACTGATTTTCTTTATGCAATCAGGCATATATCCTGTTGCATATGTAACCATCGGTGCCGTACTTTCCGAAACACCTGAGGTTTCTCCTTCATTTGGACGTGGAATATCTGACTCAAATTCTGTTATTGCTGGACAACTTCTTTCTTTATAACTATCATTTAATTCTGTGTAGTTAAATGATGTTTGAGTTTTACTGTGTGTTGATGTCTCATTTTCACTGACAAAAGGCATGAGATTTGCCAGGCAACCTGTCTGCATGAATTTGAGATCATATAGATAAGGTGAACTTGATATGCCTAGTTTTAACTTACATGGGTTTTCAAAACCTAGTCCTTTATGGGGATTATAAAAATCAACGTTAGCTGGTTTGTTCAAGAAGATCGTTTGTTCTGACTGATCTCGTCGGGTTAAAACGTCCTCCAATTTTTTTATTTTGGAGTACAGTCTTTCCCGTTCTTTACTTAGTAAGTCATATTTAATTGTAGCGTCCATTGCCTGATCTCTATGAGATTTCATTTCCTTTTCTAAATCCTTGGCTTTAGCTTCGGATTTTTGCACTTGTATTTCTAGCTTAGCAATTTTTTCATTTGCTACAATTACACGATTCTTCTCACATGCATAATCATATCTAAACTTATCTAATACTACTAAATTCTTTTCTAAGTTAGCTTCTAGTTCTTTGATTTTCCTTTTCCCCAATTTGTTAGATTTATATAAGGATAAAAATTCAATTTTCATCTTAAGTAAGGAATCATAATCTGCTTCACTTACCTCCACTATGTCTGAATTGTTAGAGGTTTCCCTGTCTGACTCGCTACCTTCAGCTCCAGCTCCATCTTCTTCGTCATCTAGTTTGGCCATCAGTGCCACGTTCTCATTCTCGCTGTCTGAGGTATCTTCAAGCCAATGATCCTCTTCTGCCATTAAGACCAGTCCTTTTTCTTTTTGTTCAGCTAATTGAACTTTTCGGAGGTAATAGTTAACGTCCTTTTTCTTGGGCATTCTGCACTCCCTGGCAAAGTGTCCATTCTTACCGCGGTTGAAGCATTTGCCGCCTTGATGAGGAGTTTCAGAGTTGTTTTCCTCATCCTGAGTCTTTCCTTTAGAGTTGGAGGAAGTTCTTTGACGATTGGAGGAGGAACCAGTCTTCTTATAATATTTCTTCTGCACGAAATTCGAGACCAGAGCAATTTGCTTAGCAAGATCTTTGAGGGTGATCTCCTGGTCTCCATGTTTCGTAAGATCCTTGGATTCGTCATCAGAATCAGAGTCTTCTCCCTCCTTAACTTGTGATGACTGGATAATTTCGTTGTCCTTGAATTGTTTTCTTGATGATCGTTCAGTCATAAGAGCAAGTGAGTCGCTTCCTATTGATTTGATTTCCTCCCTTCGTTTATCCACATGATTGGAATGTTGATTGATGTAGTCGAATAATGTATGAATGCTAACTTTGGTTAGGTCGTTCATCTGTCTTATCATAATTGCAGTAGCCTCCCATTCTGGATGAAGTGATCCTAAGAATTTGATATTGATCTCCATTACACTTTTTGTGACTCCATTCATCTAGCTTGTTTAGAAGAACAAGAAATCGATGGAAGGTTTCTTGGAGAGTTTCCCCTTTGTTAGCATGAAAGCGGTCATAAGAGATGAGTGTGTTCGCCATTCTTGCCATTGTATTGACTTCTGTCCCCTGCATCATAATTCGAAGAGCATCCCACATTTCTTTTGCGCTATCACCACATTCGAGTTGCATCAAAATGTCATTGGGAATGGCTTGCATCATGTATGATTTCGCCACTTTGTCTGCCTTTAGTCGCAGTTTTTCTTCATCACTGCATTGGTCAGCAGTTTTCAAGATCCTCTGTTCCTCTCTTGCAGGAGTGGTGTCAGTAGTGGCGGGAATTATGGTCCAATACTGTGTAGGTCCATTGTAAATACCAGAATGTTCTCTGAATTGTCCTTGCTTTCTATGAAGTTGATGAACCTTCTCTTCCAAACTGCGTATTCTCCATGTCGGACGATGGGAGGTCTAACATCATTTCCCATACTGAAAGAGTTCATTGCTTGTGTTTTGGATATGATCGTTAACGTGTAA
The DNA here is from genome assembly GCA_027422505.1 of Craterostigma plantagineum. Classification (NCBI taxonomy): domain Eukaryota; kingdom Viridiplantae; phylum Streptophyta; class Magnoliopsida; order Lamiales; family Linderniaceae; genus Craterostigma; species Craterostigma plantagineum. Next base: position 44,440 of record JAPQWV010001909.1, on the reverse strand, counting down.
TGTGAGGAAAAGTTGATTTGAAATGAATTTGGTTCAAAGTCTAAAACTTTAGACTTTGACTTTGACTTGAAAAATTAGTTCGTGGAATTTTGTTCAGAGTCGTGGATTACACTATGTGAGGATTGCAATGTGTGTTGAAAGGCGTACTTTAAACAGGATTTAACTAGTTCGCAAATCGGCAAAGGTCTGCGAATTGATAAAAAATTCGCAAGATTGTTCTGATTCGCAAATAATGAAGGATTTGCGAAATGTCCAGTGACATGTACAAATGTCCCAATTCGCAGAAGGGGATTAATTCGCAAAAGTGTGAATGAATTCGCGAATTTCTTCGGAAGTTGAGGATCGCAAAATTCTTCGAATGAGTTCGCAAATTTCTGCGGAGATTGAAGTTCGCAAAGTTCTTCGACTGGATCGCAAAAATTCTGCGGAGATTGAAGTTCGCGAAATTCTTCGACTGGATTCGCAAAATTCTATCTTTTCTGGTTGGCAAACTTTCAAGAATTCGCAAAAAAGGCTATCAGAGAGTTCGTGAAATTTCTCTCTGAGATGCAATTCGCGAAATGTGGCAGTGTGTATTTCTTGATTCGTAAACTTTGGTTTTGTAAAGAATTGAAGAGATATTTCACGGGTTGACTTGATTCCTTCAATTCACGGTCGGTCCTCAACTTGAATTCGTGAAACTGAATCGCAAATTTAGAATTGGCGAATTCAAATCCAACTCAAGTGTCGTTCGCAATCTCAAAATCAGACCAAACAACGAAGCTGTTCTTCAGTTTCTCCAGCAGAAATTCAGAAGTTTGACACAAATTGACAGAAACTGATTCAGTAATTCTCAGAACATGTAGAAACCAACCAGCCGTCTTAGTTGCAGAACAATCTCAGAAAAAAAACTTAAACCCACGATACTGAGCTTTGAAACGAAAGTTGAAAAATCCAAATACTTATACTGACGATGTTAAAGAACTTGGAATGAAGTTTCCTCACCTCCACGCTTGCTCTGATACCACTTGTAATTCTAGATTATCCAAGAACACTTCAACAGATTAAACCTTCGTAGAATGTGAATAGTGTGCTTTAGAGGTTTAGTGTTAAATACGTGAGATTTTAGCAAAATGGAAACTTAGTTAATGATTGTTAGGGTTTAAGCTTAAATACCTTGAGAGGTATTTAAGCTTACTGGGCCCCTAACAAGCCCATTAGAAACACAAACACACTACATAAATAAAACATATAAAGTACACTGCAAAGATATATCAAGACTTAGAATACATATTTTGGACACTTTTGAAATATTCCTAAAGTCTTCAATGTATTTTCGGTAGCAGTTTTGATCGGTTTCAATTTGCGCTGATAATTTGTTGACTCTATCCAGTTTCACCTACGTCTGACCGGTATACATATTAAGTTACGTTCAATCATCAAAACTATTAATCTGAATATTTAAATTCACGATTCTAGCAATTTTCCCTTTTCGGTGATTGACAAAACTTAAAGAAGCATAAAGGCAGAATGGCTTTTCATTTATATAAAAAAGGTTTTGATATAAACTACCAATAACAACACGATCTAGCTCGCTTATCTAGTCTTTAGATCTGGCTAGCCTCTCGATCTCCTTCATATTCTCGATCCTCTGATAAGCTTGTTGCTTGAGATCCACCATTCTAACCAGTTCTGCTGTCTGGTCTTGAGTGAGGTTCCAAGCAATGTGCCTCAGCGCCTCAGCAGAGTATAGGGCTTCGACATGTCCAGGTTCAGATATTGGCGTTGGTCTTGGGCTGACTAGCTGATCATCCGGTATTAGAATATGTTCTGCCCTTACTCTTTTGGTATCTTGTTGTCTGAAGCTGAGTTGATAGATAAGGAGACTGGTCTGTCATAGGCGGTTGATTGGTAGTTCACTCGGTTTGGCTTCGTTCGGGTTGACATGGCCTTCTCCTTCCCCCGACACCTCTAGTGCTATTTCTCCCTTTTTGGCAATAACCTGACCGGTTTGAGGGGGTCCTATTTTTGCAGCAGCTGAACGATTTCAGCCAACTGGGACTTGACCGCAGTCAGTTCCTCCTTTACAGCGTCTTCACTGACTCTGATGTCAGTACAGATGATGTTGAGGCTTTCCCTTAGGGTGTGGAACTACTCGTTGGACTTGTCCCTTTTGATGTTGACGATCTTCTCAAGCACGGACAATTTGCGATGCATATGCTTCACTAGAGAAATCTCCTTGACGCTAACTATGTCTGAGGGAATTGGGACTTGGGGTTGTGGCGTGAGGAAGAGACTCTGTCTAAGTTTTCAACAGACAATGAGTTCTCAATTAGAAATGTAGACAAGAAACTCTTCCGGTATACTAAGGGGGATGATCTTCTCATCGTACAAATCTATGTCGATCACATTATTTCGGTTTAGCCAACTCGAAGCTGCGTAGAAGGTTCTCCAAGCTGATGCAAGACCAATTCGAGATGAGCATGATGGGCGAACTGACGTTCTTTCTAGGACTTCAAGTGAAGCAGCTAAAGACGGAACCTTCATCAACCAGGCAAAGTATACAAGAGAGCTATTAAAGAGGTCCAGTATGGACAGATGCTCAGAAGCGACCACACCGATGAGTGCCTCAATCAAGCTTGAGAAGGTTTGGTATTGACTCGCTTCTATATCGGACTGCCAGCAGACCGGACATCATGTACAATGGTGGTGCTCGGTTCCAGTCAGACCCCAAGGAGAGCCACTACACCGCAGCTAAGAGGATACTGAAATACATGAAGAGGACGATCAACGTCGGTCTTTGGTATCCTAGGGACTCCAGTCTGTCATTATGGCTTTACTGATGTAGACTATGCAGGTTGCAAGATAGACGGGAGAAGTACAACTGGAACATGCCAGTTCCTTTGTGACCGGCTCATCTCGTGGTTCAGCAAGAAGCAGACATCAATTGCAACCTCGACAGCTGAAGCTGAATACCTAGCAGCTGAAAGTTGTTGCTCACAGATCCTATGGATCCAGCATGAACTGGCTGACTATGGAATGAAGGAGTCAAACACGCCGATCTTTTGTGACAACACGAGTGCAATAGCAGTCAGTCATAATCCGGTCTTCCACTAGAGGACAAAGCACATAGAGATGAGCCATCACTTCATTAGGGACCATGTGCTTAGGAAGGAATAAGACTGGAGCACATCTCAACGGACCGACAAGTGGCGGACGTCTTCACCAAACCGCTCCCCGAAGCTAAGTTTACCTTCTTTAGAAATGTTTTAGGACTTTTAGATTATCTTAAAAGTTCTAAGCATAAAGTCAGGGGGAACAATGCCATATCAAATTAATTGATATTACGAGTTTCATGGATACCGAATTCCTTCTGAAACCAGACTTTATTTAATACCGATATATATATATATATATATATACCGGCCGGTGAAGACCGAATTCATTCTCAATTAATGCACCTCATCAATGCATGCATTGCATGTTATAACATGTTTTAGGTAAAACTGACGTCGGGTCTGCAGGATTATCTGCAGAGAATGAGTGGAAACATTGTACCGCATTAAATGCTCCGACACCGTGCGCAACATACTGTGGCATTTAATGCAAAGCAAAAGCCCACCAAAACCCAATAAGCCCATGTCAAATCCTTTCAATACTTAGAAGAATATGAAAGGGTTTAAAACACTTCATCGTCCTTACAAACAACTGCTCCTTACTTTTGAGGAAGTTGACATCACGGTGTAAGTTTAGGAGCCAGAAAATGCGCACCGCCAAATATGAAGGAGGCTTCCACTGATCTGGTGCAACAGTCATCTCCGGTTCACACTCAGCAACCGCAACAGGAGATTGCACCTGCTACTTAGTCAGCTTCCAAACCGGTACAACAATCAAAATAGTTGGCACCACTGCCACCATCTCAGACTGTACCGGTCCTCACGCCACAACCCCAAGTTCAAATTCCCTCAGACATAGTTGGCATCGTCAAGGAGGTTTCTTAGGTGAAGTATATGCGTTGCCAATTGTCCGTCATTGAGAAGACCGTCAACATCAATCGGGACAAGGCCAACGAGCAGTTCAATACCTAAGGGAAGGCCTCAACAACATCTGTACTGACAATAGAGGCAGTGAAGACGCCGGCTAGACGTCACCATCCTACTCAAAGACTACGAATCAAGGTCCATTTTTTTCCTTTTCGTCTGATGTTTCTGGCTGTTCCCTTTTGCGGGCTAATTCAAGAACTTGAAATTGTCTTTTCAATTTTGCATTGCGATTGCTCGATTATAGTCGAAACGAGTGCTATAAACTCGACACCTTCTTCGGCGAACAAGAGAACAACGTTTGCCAATTTTTTTGCAGAGAAGTAAAGCCTTTGATCCCTGGAGTTTTTTAGGGCTTTAATGCTACGGTTTTCGCCTATGGAGCCATTGGGAGTGGGAATACAATGCAGGTTAGCTTTCATATCACACGATTTTCGTATGAAATCGTAGTTTTAAAATAAGTCGATTGTCGTTTTGAAATCGAAACTGAAACCGAGGGAAGCGATCAACTGCCCGACATTATGCCACTTGCAATTTCGAACATCCTTTCGATGTCTGAATCTACAAGAAGTAAAGTTCTATATTTTACTACGAAATATACATCGACAAGTGCTATGATCTGTTAGAACCCAAACAAAAAGAGATAATGGTATGAACGGCAAAGAAGGACAAACGCACATCAAGGGATTGGCTCAAGTTCAAGTGGGCTAGATTTCCCAATTTGGTGAGGTTTCTCCTCAGGCGTTAGGCGAAGGGTTGCTCAAATGAGCCTTAACGATGTCTCGGTATGAGCCATGGCGTGCTTTCTATTACCATTTCCACGCCTTGTAATGATGGAATGAACAAATTAACTACAGAGAAGGTTCGTTTTAGCATTATATATATATATATATATATATATATATATATGCGCTTCTAAAGCTGATATTGGAAGCTGTGTTTCGTTTTATATGAGTTGAAAAATTAGGTAACAAAGATAATAGAAAGACTTGCAATGAAGGGATTCGCCTCCGAAAGAGCGCAAACCAATCCCTCTTTGCGCTTTCAAACGTTATTTACGCACTCAACAACGCAAAGCCAAGAATACTGTATAGAGAGAGCAAGCTGACATGTATATTGCAAGACTCCCTCGGAGGGACGAGCCATGCGCTAATGGTCGCTTGCTTGGTATATCTATCATTTCGTACGCAGTCGATGTTCATAATAAGTTCTTGGGTACCCATTTCTTTGACCCCCGGGTTTTGTTTAAGGTGTAGAATCCTGGAGAATACCAAGAGTCTGGTCACCGGCTAGCCTTGCAGCTAGGTCTCGCCATGTATCGAATTTCCTACCAGCCTCGGCCCATGAAAGCGCAAATTTGACTGTAAAAGTTGATATGGAGAAAAAGCTTTGCGCATGGTTAGAATCGAAAGGCAAAGGGGCTCACAGTGCTCAGAGAAAGGGGCCTTTACTTACAACTCCGAGTTCTTCGGTGTCTAAATCGATGGGAAAATAGGTCATTCGAATTTGAAACAGAGGTAGTTACTCCCTGTTCTATTTGCAAGGCCCGGAGATATTGTCATTGATCATTGTCGATTTACCTTGCAGGGCTTCGCACAAAGTCGTTGGAGGTCAGTTTCACTGCCAAGAAAACGAAGAAAACAGTGTGTAATAACCTCATAGGCCTCGATCAACTTATCTTTCAAAAAAAAATCTAATGTTTCTTTTATTTTAGCAGGACCAAGATTTTGCTGCTGCTCGAATTCACGTCCCATTTTGTCGGGTAAATATAAGGATCTTTTAATCTATCTCGACGAGTGCGGAGTAAAATAATCATCCCTTGTCTTTTTTCCCTTTTAAGAAGAGTCTTTGCTTACTGAGATTGAAACACCTCTGAGAAAAGTCCTATCTCGTATAGACGATAATGCAGGCGGAGAAAAATGGCCTGCATGAACTGAGCACTCCACTCACAAAATTGTCGTGGGAGAGTTCTAAACATGTACCTTTTTTAGATACACACACACACACACACACACACACATATATATATATATACACACATGCATTTTGGTGGATAATGGTAATAAAAAACAGGGATCCATTTCATCGATAAAGCTCTCTCGCCCAACATTACGTCGATTTCCTGAATGCAGCAAGCAGGTATTTGTCTTAAATTACTACACTCTTTCCTTCATACATTAGATAATGCGCCTTTTTGCATGTTTCTATGAACCGCCATTCATTGTAGGGAGGAGCTAATGGAGTTGAAGGTAGGCAGAATACAATTTCTCGAAACTTTTCAATCACAAGCTTTGGAGTAATAAACTTGTCAATTATATTTTATCTGCAATGCAGGGAATTGTCGATTATGTTCAATAACAGTCATCGACATATATTTGTACGATGCGAAGATCTTCCCCTTAGTGTACCGGAAGAGTGTCTTGTCAATATTTCTAATAGAGAACTCATTGCTTGTTAGAAACTTAGAGTCTCGTACTAAGCTCTTGGTGCCTGCTTGAGCCCATATAGATGTACACATGGTCTGGGAACTCGTGACTTCTTTAGAGATTCGCCTATTTAGGAATGCACTCTTGACATCCATTTGATAGATCTTGAAGTCCTTGTAGGCGGCATAGGCTATGAAGATTCTGATGGCCTCCAGTCTGGCTACCGGTGCGAAGGTTTCGTCGTAGTACATTCCTGCTTCTTGCCGGTATCCTTGTGCAACTAGCATTGCCTTGTTCCCCACGACTAGTCCATCTTCGTTTAACTTGTTCTTGAATACCCACTTGGTTTCAATCATCGTCTGGGTGGGTCTTGGAACAAGCATCCAAACATCGCTTTTCTTGAACTGGTTCAGCTCTTGTTGCATAGCTGCGATCCAGTCAGTATCCTTTAGCGCATATTCGACCTTTGTTGGTTGCACTTGAGAGATGAAAGCGTGAATGAAGAGATTTGAGTTGGACTGGCGCCTGGTCTTCATTGGTGCTCTGGGGTCACCTATGATAAGTCTCTTCTGGTGATTCAGCTTAGTCCCGTTCCACTTGATGGATTCCCCCTCGGTTTGATCTTCCTCCTGAGGGTTGACCGGTTTCACTGCTTCTGCTAGTTTTTGTGGTATTGGCCCTGTTTGAGGCTCATTCTCATTCACCGATTGATCATGCCAAACTGTAACTTCTTTCGGTATTTGTTCATTTAGAGTTCCGGTTTCTTCAGCTTCTTGTGGTTGGCTTATTGTCTCGGGCATATATACCGGTTCATCATCTTCACTGAAATCATCTAGGTTTTGTACCTCCAGCTGGTTGCTTAGCTGGTTGATGTTCCTTGGAGTATCATTCTCAGTCCGGGATTCTTCGAACACCACGTCCAGAGATTCTCCTATACTCAAAATCTTACAGTTGAAACACCCGGTACGCCACTTGGTTGATGAATACCCTAGGAAGAATCCTTTGACAGCCCGGTTGTCGAAAGTGGCTAGATGATTCTTCCCATTGTCATGGATGTAACATCTGGTTCCAAAGGTCTTGAAGTAACCAATGGAAGGTATGTTACCATTCCAGATCTCGTAGGGCATCTTCCCTTGACTCTTGCATATCATTAACCGGTTCTGCGTATAGTAGGCGGTATTGATAGCCTCTGCCCAGAATATCTGCGAGACATTGCATCTGCCAGAATTTTCCTTGCAGCTTCCTTGAGCATTCGGTTTCTCCTTTCAGCAACTCTATTTTGCTGAGGTGTCCTGGCAGCAGACAACTCATGGCGTATGCCATGGTCATCGAGATAGGAAGTTAGAACATAATGGAGGAATTCAGTCCTTGGTCACTCCTAGTTGTTTTAATTTTAAAATTCTTTTCATTTTCAATTCTTTTAAAAAGCTTTATGAGTTTAGTTGCGGTTAGATCCTTAGTTTTAAGAAAACCTACCCAAGTATACCTAGAAAAATATTCAACTATAACTAGTGTATACTTTCCCATAGACTGGTTACCGAAACCGGACCGAATAGGTCCATGTGCAATAGATCTAAGCACTGATTTGATAGTGTATTTCCTTTACTCTTAAAGGCTGATCTAATCTATTTACCAAGCTGACATGCTGAACAGATTTTGGTAGACCTCTAACTAGGTTGCTACTTCAAGCTGATACTGTTTTAAAAATTAAATGGCTCAGTCTTTATGCCATAGGCAACCTTTGGACTCACCGGCAATCAAACACGTTGGAACTTGAGCAGTGTGCTCACTCCAGTTGATTGTGTAGGTGTCGTCGGTTATTTGTTCGGTCAGTAGGTTTCCCATCTTTGTTTTTAACAAAGCATTTTTCTTTTTCAAAACCGACTTTTCACTCAGTTGACTAACACTAATAAGGTTATAGTGTAGCTTTAACTAAGGTGATGGTCATTTTGGCTCATGGCTTTATGTCCGTGAGATATCTTCGATCTCCGGTCATGCGCCGACAGCGGCCGCAGTCTAAAAACCAGATTGACCGGTTGAGTCCTTGCAAATATTCCTGCAAAAACAGATAGATTCTTTGGTAACCACTATAGCTTGGGTCCGGTTAGGCATTGAATTTTTAGGAACCCAGACTTGTATAATCTTGACAAAACTTCTGGTATCTGGGTCAATAAGATACTTATACTTCTTTTTTATTATTTTATTGTTTTTGTATGACCGGCAACCGGTCGTGGTTTACTATATGTATACGATCGATATCTCTTCTTTAGGTTTCTCGAAGGTTCCGGTCTATTGTTGTTTTTATATTTGTAAACAGGATCCTCCATTACTTGTTGGGGTATTTCCTTTCTCTGCGGGACATAAGATTTATTATTATTATTATTTATTTGATATTAGTATTCCCCCTTACAGGATGTGGTATAACTTTGTGGGACAGGGGTTTTCTATAATTATTATTATTATTATTATTATTTTGTTTATACCCATGTCCAGTCCTCCTAGGATTGATCTCTAGTGAAACCGGACATGCGTATAGTCCGATGGTTGGACAAATTTTATTACCTTAGTTGAGGCAGGCGGTTGATAAGACGTTGAGGCCTCCTCACTGTTCGTCTGCTCCTTGTAACCAAGACCAGTCTGATCATTGGTGTACTTCAGCACACCCTGAAGGTAGTCAAGTGTTCTTGACGATTTTGTCCATGACTGGACTATGGTTGATAGTTTTTGGTTCTCTGAGGCCTTTCAACCTGGTGGCCCCCTTCAAGCGGTCATTCTCCTTTTCTAGTTGAGCAATTTTCTCAACTAGAGATTGGTATCCTCATGTACCGTTTTTTTGCCTTTTTCAGCTTCTCTGAGCTTGACTAGAGTTTTCGTTAATCATCTCTCATGTCTTGAAGAGCTTCCACTAGCTCTTCGTAACTGAACTCTGAGGTTGATTGATCCGTCTCCTGAGTCAGATGCCCTGCCATGAGACATGCGAGCTCCTTCTCGCTTTCATTTTCGCTCACTTCTTCCTCTGAGCTTGACTCCTCCGAGTCGATATCGTCCCACTTGCGATTGCTTTTCCCGGCCATTAGTGCATGGGATTTCTTCATTCCTTTGAATCTTTCTTTCTCTACCTCATTTCCTTTGTCTTTGTCTTTTTTGTTTTTGGGGCAGTCTGCCGCGAAGTGTCCCTTCCTGCCACATTAAAGCATGTGTTAGGCTCTTCATCTCTATTAGCATACTTACCTCTTGAAGTCTTATTCGGATTTCTTTTCATGAATTTTCCGAATTTTCTGATGAAGAGGTCATCGCTTCATCGCTCGTCTCCTTGGCATTTCGGCCACGGACAGGGCTGTTACCGGTTGGACTGGTATCGTCTCCTCCATTCAAGTCTGAAGTTCGAACTCATATGCCTTCAGGTCTGCAAAAAGATCATGAAGCATTAGTTTGCTTAAGTCCTTAGACTCTCACATGGCCATGGTTTTACGTCCCATTCTCGTGGGAGTACCTTCATGACTTTGATAGCGATGTCCCGACAGCTCTCTCTGCCTAAAGCCGAGAGATCGTTAATGATGGAGCAGAACCGCTCCTCGAAGTCAACCCATGGTTTGCCCTGCATTCATCTTGATGGTGTCATATTTTTGAACGGCAACGATGAGCTTGTTTTCTCACGTCTGGTCATTGCCTTCGCAAATTTGGCAGAGCTTGGCCCATACCTCCTTTGCGGTTTGGCAGATCATAACCTGCCTGAATATACCCGTGTCCAGTGTCTTGAACAATGTGTCTTTAGCAACATTGTCGTGGTTTGCTTTTCTCCTCTTCGCTATGGTAAGATTGTTCCTTTCATTTGGAATTTCTTGTGGCTCTGTGGGATGTGCCGCGTGTCTTGGACTCACCTTCATGAACACAAGTGGTCCTGTAGTTATCATATCCAACGTCTCGTCGTATTGTACGAAGAGATGGGTCGTCATTCGGATCTTCCATTTAAGGAAGTTTTCCCTGCTAAACATGAGAAGTTTGCTTGATAAAGTCATCGTTAGTATATTGTGAATATCAAGCAACCTGCTCTAATACCACTTGTTAGGATCGGTTGATGTGGTTAGAGGGGGTGAATAACAACTTGTTAGATTTATCTGTTCTGAACCGATTAAGGTCAAATACCGATGCTTGATATTTAAGTGTGTTGACTGGTGCGAAAGAAACCAGTCGGTTTTGAACCAAGACCGGATGTGTAACGTGATGCGTGTATGTTTGCAGTATGCACAGAATTTGTGTATGTAAGTTCGGAGCAAATTCTTTTACGTCTCCCCTTTTTCCCCGCAAGGATGGAACCACTAGAAGCCTCGGTTTACGACCTTTGTCGTACAACCTCCTTAGCTAGACTCACACAATATTACCCTCACGGCTATACCCAGCTAACTAAACTCCTAGACACCTCTAGACAGCTTTTTACAGTCCATCTCTTTCAAGAGCTTTTTACAGTCCCTTGAGAAAATTCGCTTACTAATCGTTGGTATAATACAGTGAACACAATACCTAAGTTCTTTTCTAAGCTTTGAAAGCTTGAGCTTGATCTCTCGTTCTTAAAAATTCTCAGCAAAGTGTCGTAAGGTCTTCAGCTTGCTTCCCCTCTATTTATAGTTGGGTTTGTAGTTGAAGGTTGTTGTGAGATAGCTGTTGTGTACCGGACAGAGCATTTATTAGTTTTACCCAAAATCAGTCTGTCCGGTCTTCGCTGCAGTTCGCATTGTGGCATTTGCTTTATTCCTTATTAATCTTGGCTTGACTTCAACTTGGCTCTAGCTGACAGCCTTGAATGTTCGTAAGAAGTCTTCAAATTATCGCGCCTCAATTTTATTTGAATCTGTCCAGCGTGGCACGCCCGGTGTCCCGTCTTCAATGTACTTTTGGTAGCGGTTTTGATCCGGTTTCAACTTGCTGTGATAATCTGTTGACTGTATCCGGTTTCACCTATGTCTGATCGGTATACTTATTAAGTTAAGTTCAATCACCAAAACTATTAATCTGAATATTTAAATTCACGATTTCTAAGAAAACTGCAGCATCAACCTCTATATATTCCGCTTTTTCTTCGTCATCTATGCTATTCATATTGGATGTATGTAGTGAATCAATTTTTCATGAAACTACGTCTCGAGTTGCTCATATTTGTGAAGTTAAAAAATATATGTAATAATATACTGTACATTCAGATTAAATTACGTCTCTAAAATTAAATTATGCTTCCTTTCCTTGGGAGCTTTTTACTAGGGTTTGGGAAATATACCGAAATACCGACATACCGTCCTTATCGTATCGAAACGTACCGAAAATATCAAAACTTTTGGTATACCGAAGTTTTTTGTAGTGGTATGAAAATTTTAAAATTAGGTATACCGATTATACCGAATACCGAAATAAAATCTTTAATATTATATATATATATATATATATTTATATATACACCTACATATATTATTTCAAAAAAATATAAAATGGATAAAAATATTATAAGGATCTAATTTATTTAGCCCATAAATTATTAACTATACCCAACTTTCTAAGATTATTGAGGCCCACCATATTTTACTTACATTAAATAAAACAGAAGGAAATACAAAAGAGATGTTTCTTTTTAATTAATCTTTATATAAAGTTGTATTTTGTGGTTATGTTAAGTTCTTTGTCTTACTAAGGAGACTGACTAAAATATGTAAATTATTTAAGATAATTTATCAAATAAAAATCTTTTTATTTGGAAGATTTAGTATTAATAATCCATCTTATTGGGGCCTAAGGAGTTTGAATTGACTAAAAATTCGAAAACAAGGAATTAACGAGTTACGACACACACATGTTAAACCCTCCGTGTGAATAGTATAGAAGGTATGATACCGATACCATACCGAAATTTCGGGATGATACGGTATCGAAATTTAAGGTATACCGAAATTTTGGTACGGTATTGATATGATTTTTTTCGATACCGAAATTTCGGTGCGGTATACGATATCACAGTTTTTGGTACGGTATAATGTACCGAACCACCCCTACTTTTTACCCTTTCGTAGGATGGATCAAAACTTTGCATTCAAATTGTAGATAATTAGTCAACCATCCTATATACAATGGTACACCCAGTGCTTGTTTGTTTATTAAATCTTGATTGGTTTGTTTGTCAACTGTAAAGAACACATTAACTTGATGCAAAGGTGATAAGCGAATCTTCGACTTTTTTTTTTTGATAAATTGGTTGTGATTTGAATCAATTACCGTTGACTTTTCCTTCAAGGAATTATGTATTTCAGTTGACTTCATGAATACAGTTTCTGTTTCTGTCCGAAGTCACAGTTCACGTGTTGTTTGGTCAGCGAAGCAATGCAGTGGAATCTCCAAGTCACATGGCTATTAAATTAAAAGTGGAAGATTTCGTGTGATAAAGTTTTCTTGCTACACATTATTTAAGCCTAAGAATTAGGTTTGCGACTCAATTTAACTGATGATACGCACAAATTACTCCAACATAACATGACCAAATCGGTTATATTGTGGTCTGAAACTCAATCCCACATCAATTAAATTAAAACAAAAAGAATAAGATAGAGTACTCCAATCCATTGTTGATAAAATAATTTTAAGCGTAGCAAAGAGGATAAGGTAATAGATGAGTGAACTGTAATATACAACGTAAGAACTTCATACAATAATAAAACTGCCTCTACATAATATAAAGCTTAGAGTATTAACCGTCAACTAAGTCTAATTAACTACTGGTAAAACTGCCACTAAGTAAACTTACACATAGTAAACTTCAACACGTGGACATCAGACCTAAAACAAATTCTTAACTCTCCCTTGTTTTAGGAGATGCAAACTTCAAAAATCTGAGATTCGTCCGGCGGCCGAAAATGATGTTGTAAAAATAGAGACTTGATTTCCAATTCGTTTTCCTCAGGAGAAGATGAATCAATTCTAGTTTCTTCACTGTATCATGCTGTACGTGCTTCTTCTTAGCCTTTCTTGCGTCACAATAATTTTGCATGCGATCTTTGAAGAAACCTTATGTAGTCGACTTGGACAAATTTTATACAAAGACATTACTTAATGCAGCAGCCTTATCAGTGGTCAGATTTCTCTCTTGCTTGCGAACGAATCCACGTAAGCAGAGGAATCAGCTGCTTTGAGGGAAAGAATATTTTCTTTGGCGTGAAAAATAATCTGCTCCTCTTTCGGATTTAGAGCAAAACTTCTTCCCTTCATTTTGACTTTAAATATATCACGAGCGTGTGTATCTCTAATCGTACAATAGCAATCTTCGAAGAGAACGATGGAGCCTTTTTCATTAGTTGTCCGATGCTCAATAGGTTTTGATCAATATCAGGGACAAATAACACATCGAAAATTAACTTCGTACCTGATCTAGTTGAGATTGCAACGGTTCCTTTTCCATGCACCGATATATATTTTCCGTCGCCAACACGAACTTTTGAAGTGATACTATTGTTCATATCTCGGAATAACGCCTTACCATATGCCATATGGTTTGACTGTCGATAAGCCACTCTTCGCATGATTCTATGCCCGAGACACACGTTGCCCTGAAAAGATAATCTTCCTCTTCTAGTTTAACCGGTTGAGTGTCAACGGGTTTCGCCACTTCGTGTTGCTGCTGATTTTTCTTTTTGCAGATAACATGTTCGTGTCCCTTCTGATCACATATGGTGCATTCAGCGGCGGGCCTTCTCCAACATCAAAAAGGTGGAAGGCCCATTTTCCCGCAATGTTCGCAGGGAGGATATGAATTTTTTTGGTTTCCACACCTTTGTGTGACATTCTTGGGGTATGTTGATGGCTCGTTTTCGCCATAATTGTTCTTCTTCCATTTAGTTTTGGATTGTATCTGCTCCCTGGCCGCCAAAAGTTCTTCAAAAATCTCCTTGTCCGAATTACTTAATGGACAAATTGAAGAACTGTAATGAGAATTTTTTCAACAATTCTCGAATCAGTGAATTAGAACCGTAAAGTATCACCTTATTAGCGATCGCAAACAGCTTGTCGGAATACTCCTTGATTGTCTGAGAATTCTCCATTCTTTGAAGTTCGAATTCTCTTATAAGATTCAAGAGAATTCCCATATCTCTGAGAATTCCTTTGATTCGCTCATCGCCTTCGTATTCACTCTTCAGGTAGTCCCATATCTCTTCTGCAGATTTTAGAGTCATAATCCGAGTGAAAATGGCGGGTGAAACTGCGCAAATCAAACATGCCTTCGCCTTCGATTTCCTTGTCTTCTTCTCTTGCTTTAAGTTGATCGAGAGCCTCCAAATATGTCTCCATGCGTACTGCCTAGTGTTGGTAGTGCACGCCATTGAACATAACTGGAGCAATCGTCGAGAAATTTGTTTCGGCTTCCATGATCTTCACAGGTCCCTTAAGATCTAAGGCTCTGATACCACTGTTGATAAAATGATTTTAAGTGCAGCAAAGAGGATAAGGTAATAGATGAGAGAACTGTAATATTCACTATAAGAACTTCATACAATAATAAAACTGCTTCTACATAATCTAAGGCTTAGAGTATAACCGTCAACTAAGCCTAATTAACTACTGCTACTTATCCATTATAAACTACCACTAAGTAAATTTACACATAGTAAACTTCAACACGTGAACATCAAACCTAAAACAAATTCTTAACAATTATCAATTGGAACTTGAATAGAACCGCAAAGGAATTTTATTTCCGAACACCTAATTTGCGGGCCAAGTAAAGCCCATGGGTGTTAGATCAAATCAATATAATTGAACTAAAAAGGTCCATGTGAAATAGACTCACTCGAGGTATAAGACGAATCAATATCTGACATACGATCAATATCCGAAACCCTAATTTAACATTGTTCTTGTAGATGAGTTCCCATATATCTTCGATAAACCCATAGTATGAACTTGCATTACTCGTAACTTGAGCATCATTTTCACGAGATACTTCTCTCGACAACGCAACTAATGTGACCCCACTGTTATGCGACGCACTCCTATCATTTCGCATTTTCGTATAAAACGTGTACCCATTGATGTCATAACCTTCATAAGTCGTAACACTCCATTCGGGTCCCCATGCCAGCCATTTTATCATCTCACTACAATCCGATCTGGTATCTGCATAAAGTGTCCTCGTTCAGAACCAGCCTAAAATAGTCTATTATGCTCATTTATGTACCAGAGCTCCGATCTTTTTGGATTTTCGCGCCGTAAGGTAGCCATGTGCTCCTCCACAAACGGGTGCACTTCAGGAATACAACGCAACATGAGGAAATGTGCACTTTCCCATAGTTCTCTCGATACTGTCTTTTACTGCGGTTTCGTCAATGATTTCCGTCCTAGTCGTCCATCGTGGCGAGATGTAGGTATCCCAACCACTTTAACATTTGCCAAGTACGAAGAGCAAAACTCAACGCATCCTCTGTAGTGTATCCTTCAACTATGCTACCTTCCTGACGATACCGATTTCTAACATCCCTTAAGGATCTTCATATATCGTTCAAAATAGATACATATATCTCATGTGAACAGGGCCACATATCTTGATTTCTCGAACTAGATGTACCATTATGTCGAAAAAAGATGGAGGAAAGAACATCTCGAAGTGGCACAATGTTATTACGACATCCGCTTGTAGTTCATCTAGCACCTCAGGATCAAGAACTTTATTGCATATTGAGTTAAAAAAGAAACACAATTTTGAAATGCAGTGACGAACGTGCTTCGGCATTATACCACGGATTGCGATTGGCAGTAGATGCTGCATCAATGCATGACAGTCATGAGACTTGTACCCCACCAGCTTCAGGTCTTTCATCGAGACATATCTCCTTGTGTTATTGGCATAATCGGATGGGACTTTAATACCTTTTAGACACTGCCGAAAACTTAACTTCTCAGCCCTGCTAAGTGTGAAGCAAGCCGGGGGAAGGAAAGTCCTCTTTCCCTTTTCAACGGTGCTAGCTCAGGCCTCATTCGAAGTTCGACCATGTCAAGCTTGGCTTTTAGTCTATCTTTTGTCTTACCAGGCATATTTAAAAGGGTGCCTACAATGCTACCACACATGTTTTTCTCAACGTGCATCACATTGATGCAATGTATGACGTCGAGGTTCTCCCAGGTAGCTCCGAAAATATAGATAGTTTCTTCCAGACATTGCCGTCTTTCGATGTTTTTCACTTCTTACCAAAATAAGTATTGATATGTTCGATGATATCATTTAATTCCGTGCCATTCAACGGTATTGTAGCTCTTGAAGTCTCGTTTTCCCGTTAAACAGTGGTAGAAGCTTTTTCTTCGTTCTATATTCGTGGGTACGTGGCAGGAATTTCCGACGGCCCATGTAGGTGTGTTTCCTACAGTTGTTCAACCACTGACTATCCGTATTATCCCCACAAATTGGACACACTTTCTTCCCTTTTACACTATAGCCAGACAGATTACCGTAAGCCGAGAAATCATTTATAGTACAGAATACCATGGCGCGTAATGTAAACCGTGATCTGATTGATGCTCGTACACTTCAACTCCTTTGTACCATAGTGCTTTCAGATCGTCGATCAACGGAGCCAACTAGACATCAATGTCATTTCCGGGTTGTTTTGGACCGGAGATTAAACATGATAACATAATGTATTTTCTTTTCATCGTGAGCCACGAGGGAGGTTATAGATACAAAGCAGCACCGGCCAAGTACTGTGACGGCTGCTTAAATCGGCAAAAGAGTTTATCCCATCAGTGCAAAGCCCAAGTCGGAGATTTCGTGCCTCGCCTCCAAATTCAGGATACATCGAATAAATGTTCCTCCATTGCGGGGAATCCGCTGGATGTCTCAATTTTTTCATTTCCTCATCATGCCATCTAAACATCTTAGCATCGTCGGCGTTTGAGAACATGCGTTTTAGTCTCGGAATTATTGGTAAGTACCACAAAACCTTAGCAGGGGGCAACGGGCCACTGACTTCGTCTTTTCTCTTATACGTCAGGTGTCACGCGTCGGGTACTTATCAGCCGACTCATAATCTCCCCTATAAAGTATGCAGTCGTTCGGACAAGCGTGTATTCTTTCGTATTGTAAGTTCAATGGGCATAATAGCTTCTTTGCCTCGTTGGTTGATGTCGGAAGCTCATTGCCATCTAGAAGCACATCCGCGAGTAGTTCTAAAAGTGTTTGAGAAACACTTGTCTGAATTATCAAACTTAGCCTTAACGTTCAGCAGCTTGAACACAGCAGACAACTTTGTGTACTTTGAGCACGCGGTGTACAAAGGGATATTGTTGTCCCTAACAAGGCTGTCAAATATGGGAGGACGTTCTTCAAAATCCTCTTGGACATCACGAAGCATGTCCTCGATACGATCATTATCGTCGTCCGAAGAACCTTCAGCAACGACATCGTCCTCCAAATCTAGTGGCACTCTTGTACTAGTTCCGACACCCTTAGAACTAGCTTCATCGACAACGGCTTCACCGTCCATATCCAATTCGTATACCCAGGTTTGAAACTGGCTAGTAGCAAATGTTCCTTCACAACATCACTATTCCACCAGTTCATGTTAGTTATTACAATTACGGCACGGGCACAAAATCTTAGATTGCCTTTTTTCCTGCGATTCTGTTCCGCACATCTCATAAATTCCTCAACACCCTTCGCACCGTTGTTCGCATACAATACATCCAACCCTGATCCATTCCAATAGTCTAAACTATACAAATAAAAATTTATTATTATTTCACATAATCAAGTACAATCGATCGAACGGCTTTGATAGGGTCCTTATGGCTCCAGCCTATCGCTTGTAAATGTGTCTTTGAGCTTCTATGTTGACAAAAGTTCGACAGCATTTCCCCACAGTTTCCAAGTAGACGAAAAAAATATGAAAAGGATATACATCCAATCCATATGTCTACCCGGAGAACTTTTAAGGGAAATGTAAACTAAATTTTTCATCAATATCGATGCTCAAACACACATTACATCCTAAAGCGACATTGAACGTTTAAGAATGGTCTGGGGCCATTCAATGTTTTCTCCTAATGAGAAAACCTTGAACGGGTATCTAAGCTTAAATAAAACATAAATTCACAAAGACGATGGCATACAAATCAAATATGGGTTTGAAAACTTACGTATAGCTGTCCAAAGCAAGAATATCACCCAAAATTCGCCCAATGCCCAAACCCTCCAAATTTTTGACTCAAAACCTACGTTTAGCAAATATAAGCTCAATATCAACCTTAAATCGAATATAACAAGGGTCTAAGCCAAAATTACGCACGTAATACCCAAAACTTCGTAATAGATATTTATGCAAAAATTCAATTTTCGAAGAATTCAACACACATTCGCCAAATTACAATGAGGAAAATGGTTAGGAGAGATCTTACCGTGTTGTCGTAGCCCGGAAACGTCCGATGTCGCTGGAAAATGTCGCCGATGAAGGTGAGGTCGCGGCCAAAATTCGACCCAAAAAATCCCTAATGTCCAGACTTTACCCAAATACCTAATTTTCGCAAAGATAAAGATCAATATCAACCTTAAATCAAATTAACACACGAATAAGCTACGAAATCACATAAATTAAGCTCCAAGCTCTCGAAAATTCGAAACCTCCATTTTAAAAAAAAACACCAATTTCGAAACTTTCAACCCTCAAATCGCTAAATACAATGAGGGGAATTGCTAAATGGAGTCATTACCGTGTTCTCCAAGCTCGGATTCGTTGGAAAAGCTTCGATTTCGCCGGAAAATCGCCCAAAGCCACACCACTTAGTCCTTTCGTCTGTTCGAGTTAATGAAGTGAGGAGGAAGAAGTGTAATATAAAGACTCATGGGCGACGGTTGTCACGAAAAATACCGTAACTGTCGCTCATGACATATATATAAGTTAAATTTTTTTTTAATAAAGCATGGTCGACGGTTGATGATGACAAATCTGTCGCCCATAGTTAAAAAAATGATTTTTTAAAAAATTAGTATAATGGGCGACGGTTTTTATTTCCTGAAACACCCGTCGCCCATGATAAAAAAAATATTTTAAAAAGAACTAAAGGTTTGGGCGACGGGTGTTTAGCTTTAAGCCGTCGCCCAAAGTTTACTAAACTCATAGGCGACGACTTTTATATAACAACCGTCGCCCATGTTCACCGAAACTTAAAAAGAATTACATTAATGCCACCGCGTCTATTATAGGCGACATATTGTGTACAACCGTCGCCCTCGTGCCGTGGCCTATAAGTCATTTTCTCCTAGTGGTATTTGGAAAACATGGATACTATTAGAAATTGAGGATTTCAACCTGAAACCAATTAACTAGGTGAACTTGCATCTTTCTGATATATTAATTGAGCCGTGTGGCATCATATGAGATAGAATACAATTCTCAAACACGGCATCATATGTGGCATGACTGAAGGCCTAATATACGAACATAGCAGCTGACAGTGAGTGAAACACAAGAACTAATTAACACTGATACCGTATTAGAAAAAATTGAGGGATTCAATCCTAAATCAGTTGGTGGTAGACGAAGCTACTCATTATTATACGATCTCGTGAGTTGAATTATTCAGTATAGGAGAGAATAGAAATCTCGACATATACGAGACCAACAATTTACGCAGTTTACACAATAAAATCTTTACCCGTATTTGACAACATGATTACAAATTCCGCAATATATTTCTTGCTAATATCACAATCACCATGTGTTCCCCTTTGCTTCAACAATCATCAAATTGAATGGCATCCACGCATTTTTAGCTTATTCAACGAATTAATCAATATGTTTTTTCTACAAGTCAACCCTATTATCAAAACTCCCATTTGCCCCTTGGATTGTAACACACTCAAGTCAGCTCCCATAGAAGCATTTCACTTTACCGTCATTTCAATTCTTTGCTTAAACAAACAAACCCTAATATAAACTCACCCCATGCATCTCATTACAGAACTGCACCTTACCTCCAAAATAACCAAAAAAGAAAAAGATAAATGAAAAGGAAATACTCAAGAAAGCCCAAGAATAAAAATAGCGTCAATTCCTCATCACCCCACAACCTTCATTACCAACAATGAAGGTTACAACTATCGTTAAGACGACGACCCTAGCAATCATTGCAGCTCTAGCCTTATTCTTTACATTGGAATATATTGAACCTAAACCATCTTCTCAAACCTTGAAAGCTACTTTGTCTTTAGATGTAAATACGCTCTCCACAAGTAAAAGGATAAGTCGATTTCTCGAGCAAAATAATAACAAGAATCCTAGAGCAGCCGATCATTGCCACAAGGACCATGAGATCTGTGATTTGAACGGCTACAATAATGCCACGTGTTGCAATAACAAGTGCATCGATGTTGGCTATGATTCTTACCACTGTGGTCATTGCAAGAACAAGTGTTTGTTCACGCAAGTTTGCTGCAGAGGAGAGTGTGTGGACACTGCGTATGATAAGAGGCATTGTGGTAGGTGCCATAACAAGTGCTTCACTGGTCAGTATTGTATCTATGGCATGTGTGACTATGCTTAATAAGAGGCTAATGATGAAATTTTTATACTTGATTTATATTTATAATTGTTGAATGGAAAGATACTGATGATTTGTTATTTGTGTCAATAATAAACCACGTTTGAATTTCGAATGGTTGTCTCTGATTTTATGAATCGGACTCCTTGAAGATGATTAACAATGTTGTTTTTGAATTCAAGAACCCACAAGGGTTGATGATTTTAAGCATGCATTGTTGTTTGTATAAACATGATAACGCAATAATCATGGTATAATATATAACAAAAGTGTGTGTATGAAATCATTTTTGTTTTCTTTATATTATTTAGTGTGTTTTCTATAAAGAAAAATGTATATATAAGATGAACAAATATTCATCAACGTATCATGTTATTTGTACTATATATATATCCGACCCAATATCGGAGGTCCCAATTTGATTTTCTTTCAATAGTACGACGTGGTTTCGAATTGAATGAGAAATTGAGCGAAGATCTAAATATATTCCGATATGCAAATTTCAAGCAACGTATTACAGCAATTAGTGCAGTATGACTGTTAAACTTTCATGCACGATCATTAATGTCCTGGGCGATAAGTCAATTTAAGATATAGATTCGCTGCGCTATTAAATACGAAACATATGACTATAAATTTGGGTCACTAAGTATAGCCATTTTGGTTTTTGAATCATCATACACAATAATTGTATAAATAGGTCACTAACTTCGAATATCGTATTAAATTTGGACCCCTGATCATATTTTCGACCTGAGGATCGCACTTAGTTGATGTGAATAATATCCTACTCACTTGGTTGCTGACATAAAATACTTTTCAATATGATTTCAGACTTATTTCTTACCGAAATTCGTTTGGACAATAAATTTCGTGATGTATTTGCAGTTTATAAAATCTCTTTAAACGCCAATATATTTTTTAAGTAACCCAATTTGCTAAAAGGCCGAGAACTTTTTGTACGTCGTATGCCTACTTCATGAGTTGGAGATAAGCGGACTCGAACCGCTGTTTTTTACAGATACATTGTTAAGTCTATGGTTGCTATTCGTTAATCTTTATTTCTTCGCGGGAACTTGGAATAGTAAATAAATTGAACACCAAAAAAACAAAATGAAAAGTAAGTTTGAATTATAATATAGCCACTTAGCAACTCATTCAATAATGCATGTGGTTGGTCAAAGTCGCAGACGACTCATTGCTTCGAATGGACTCGGAAGCAACCCGTTGATGTTGCGTTATATACGATTTATTTATTTCGTTGGAGGGGAGATGAATTTATTAGGGAAAGGATTCCTAATTAATGATATATTTTTTGAAAGTGCAAGAAATAAGAGTAGTTCACGCCATTCGTTGCAAATGAAAAGTTAACTACGAATATTAAATCAAATCACGGCTTTAATATTTACAATATTGTGTTTTTGTCTTTACACCAAAACTAAAACAGTTGGAGAATCTATTTGGTCCGGCGGGAAACCATAAAATAACAAATTACTAAAGTTATCCTCTAACAATTTATTTTCTACAATAAGATCAAGCACAAACTATGTTAGAAATTAATCAACTTTTACCTTGAGAATTTTTGGGTCACATAGGGAAGTAACTTCGCCCGACTCAATAATAAAAGGTATATCTTACCATCATTAATTGGTCTTAGGATGATATCCTCAATTTATCAGTGTGCGCGTTATCGTAATTTAGTTGTAGAGTGAAGTCCCACAAAAATCTTTATGAATTTGTGGTAGACGTGATCGGAAATCCACACAATTGGTGCATTGAGCATGGAAGGAATATGTACCCTTTATATGAAAGCGAGATTCTAGCCCAAATGTGATTTTGATGATGCGGCACCGTCCATTATTGCAAAATGATTGTGCGGATGACGATGATCGATGAGAGCACTTTGGTGCGATGAAAGCTCGGTTAAGAGCATATCGCGTGCTGATGATTATCATTGAAATGGAGGCTCATTTGGTGGTAAATCCAAATATCATATCAGATAATAATAAGCAATGACTTGTATGTATGCTTGTGGGTGTTTAAAACTCAGATCTCTATCACATATCGCATATAGTGCAAAAGAACTCGAGGCTGATACATACATTTGTAGAGCAATACTTAGAGCTGAAAGTGGGCTGTTAATAATTTCATCTCAGATCTCTATCACTATATATTGCAATATAGTGCGTTAGACTCATGATAACGAAGAATATTAGGCATTAAATTTCGGGACATACCCGATAAAATCATATTGAATATTTCAGCTAGCAATACTGGTATGCACAAGGAGTGCACTGATGATAGTAGATTAGAGGCGTTGTTCGCCGGTTAAAGATGAAGAACACTCGACACTGTGGAGAAAAGTTGAGAATGAAGTGAGAGCAGAGATGATATCTTTCTTTTTCTTGTGAGGTCCCAAAAAACCCTATCTGCTCCATATGTAACCTGTACAGCCCTTGCTTCATTGTGTCCGTTTGATCTCTTTAAGATCTTTTATAACCGCTGATGATTATTCTGTCGGATGATTAAATCCATTCCCGTTATTTTGGCATACAGAATAATTAGTTCATGTTTTGATCCTTAATAATTTACTATTTATTGCCATGTTATGAATCTTTGATGGACGGACTAATAACATTTACACTTATTTGGTCGGTCCCGTTTCTTGCTCTACCTAATTAAGGCCGGCTTCCTAGTGCTTCTATATGAAAGCCTTATTTCAGCCTTTTTACGCTATCACTCATAACACTTTACATAAACGTCTTGTACATTATGCTCTCGTACGAAGACTTAAAACATACATAAAAACGTTCATTACGATCGAACATTACGTTGAAAAGCAGTATAACGTGGGAGCCCTTAAAGAAGTACACGGGTCTCCATCAACCTCCGTAGAGCAAAGAGGCGAAGATCGTGTCCCGACGCCTACGACGATGTCTACGATAAACACAATTCGTTAGTTTCAAACTCATTTCCGTTCTGTACTCGAGATATCCGCTTCACGGTAGTGATCTCGCTAATGATAACGAGACCGCCTTACGGCACACCATGAGCTTCCGCATAACGACCGTAATCTCACTTACGAAAAACGAGATTACGTTATGACGTTGTGTTAGGGTACTAACAGTTATGATAGCAACTCGAGTATGGGGTCGAGATTACGTAACGGCTACCGTGATGGGGCCCCGCAAATTCCAACATTTGCTATCAAAGCGATCGTTGATTCGGTACTTGAATCGAAAGAGTGAGAATTACCTTCAGAAAATCTGACGCAGTAGCATCATTATTCGATAATCTTCGTCGATGAGCAATGATCGCTTATATTGCCTCCATCTTTTGGCTTTCGGTTGAACCAAAGCCATAAACTGACGTGGAGTCGTGTGTGAAATTCCGTCTCCTAACTATTTGCTATGAAATTCTCATAAGAACATCAAGCATAAGTTTGGCTTGATGATAAAGAGAGAAATGAGGCATAGACATGGATTTCTTGCGGAATATAAGGAAAAACTCATAAGCAAAATCGCTTTTATTACCTTGCATCACGGCTATACCATCAAGCCATTGATGAAAATATGTTCTTAATGATGGCATGAACAATAACTCAATTTTGGGTTATCTTGTATGCGATCTTGTGGCTTCAAAGTCATGAGATGAACTTGATGCATTATTTAAGCATTATTAAAATGGCTTTCCTATGGTGAATAAGTTCATGATCAGTGCAATAAATATGACTTGTTGATCATTTAATCACGATTGACACATGACGTATATTCGTTGGCCTTTAGTGCGTGAGTCACTCTCGTTTAATGAATAGTTTAAGTTATTGCTCACTCATGGCTATTTAGCTAGGTGTGTGGATGTACTAGGGGTTGGTCCAAGTGGTAAGCGGCTTGGTATCGCTTAAGCAAAGTCTCGGGTTCGAATCCTTGTGTATGCAACAACCCCCTTTGGGAGCCTCACCTGCCGTTACCAGGTACGCGATGCGGGGCGAACCGGATTAGTCGGGGCAACCCGGAACCGATCGGGTATTAGAAAAAAAAGTTTGCTAGCCATGCCTGATGAATTAATTTGACGGTTGTCGCCATCTTGACTAAGTTCTTCAATGTATTTTATATTTACAAAAAAATTATTAATAAATAAATTGATGCTAGCCACGCGACATTAATTGAGCTATAATTTAATCATCATGATATTAATTAATTATGGTACGTATTACTATTACTTGGCATTTTATATGACATGCATCATAATTTCTTTCATGTATAAAATAATTTTACGCATAATAAAAGGCGTAAATTATTTCGGTGAATTTAAATTTGTGGCTCTTATTTATTTCTTTGACAAATCGGCCCAACGGAATAGTCAATTAAATAAACAGGAATAACGAACCACAGACGTTCATCAAATCATGCCACGGAAATTTTGGCATTTTATTCATAAAAATTTATTGTAGTTTCGATTCATCTTCTGCCCAACAATGATGTGAATTTAAACTATAATTAATGCTAAAGTTTAACGGGGAAATGAATGTGCGTTTGTTATAATCGGCCCAACGGAAGGTTATAATAATACGCTATTTCTCAATGAAAACTTATGATTATTTTCCATACTTTAGCACTTACGGTTAAAGGAGAAAATTTTATTCGTATTTTTGTAAATGGCCCAACGGAAGTTTATATTTATACACCTTTTCTCAATTGGGAAAGCTTATGTTGTTACTTTCCGCATTAAAGTGTACTTCTTAGTGGTTGAGTTCATGTTTATGACATGTGCTTTTCCTAACGAGCTTAATTGACTCTTTGATTGCAGCCATTATTGTGCCAAATTTCATCAATCGGAACAATGATGGGTAGCAACTTTAAGAAATGGAAAGGGAAAGTTCTCCTCGTCCTGCAATTATGGACCTTGATTACGCATTGCGGACTGAAAAGCCTAACCCACTCATAGACGACAACACTAACAAGAGCAGTCTGCTTATGATAAGAGGGAAATGTCTAACTGCTTGTCGCTTATGACTATCAAACGTTCCATATCCTTGGACATACGAGGTGGTGTCGCTGATTCTGATAACGCCAAGACCTTCCTGACTTAATTGAGGAGCAATTTCAAAGCTCTTCCAAAGCTCTTGCAACTACACTGATCACCAAAATGGTTACTCTGAAATATAATGGCGTTGGTGGTATTCGTGGGCACATCCTTAAAATGAATGACATGGCCGCTCAGCTTAAGGCCATGGACATGGAGATCTCCGAGGGCTTTCTCGTTCATTTCAGTATGACATCTCTCCCTTCTGTGTGTTGGTCCTTCTAAGATCAACTATAATACCCAGAAGGAGAATGAAAAATGAGCAAACTGATCAATATGTGTGATCAGAAAGAAGAAAGACTTAAAGCAGAGACTCCTGATCGTGCTACTTCACTATTCAAGGTCAGGGCAAGAAACGAAAAAGGCAAGGTACAAAGAAGCACGAGGTAAATTAATGTTGAGAACAAGGCTGGTCCTTCGGACTCGAAGTCATGCAAATTGGTTTTGAGGGGTGGTAAACAGGTCGGGTTGGGTCACATTCGGGTTCAACCCGTTTAATGAAAGAGTTGAATACTTCAACTCTGACCTGACCTGTTTACTTAAACGGGTTGAAATATCGAACCATAACCCGACCTGAGTTAACCCAAATATAACCCATTAACCCGCCAATCCGTTTAAAATTAAAACAAAAAGAAAAATAACTAAATAATTAGAATTATAAACCCAAATTAAATAAAACAATAGATAAACAAAGCATTTGTGTTTTCTGAAATCAACAATAAATTAAAATTCCGAAGAATACAAGTCTAATTGCAGTTTATTTTATTTACATATTAAAGATAGTTTTAATAATTTATATTATCCGAGTTAAATGGGTTGATAAACGGGTTGATCACTTAATATTCGTGTTGGATTCGGGTTCCCATTTACTTAAACAGGTCAAAAATGCTAACCCGAACTTGCTATTTTTTGGTGCGGTTCGGGTCGGGTTGGTTTTAGCACCCATAGTAAGTTTTGCCGCGAGACTACTCATTTTCGGAAGGAGTGTCCAAAATGCAAGGAGTAGTTGGCTAAAAGGGTAAAGTATGTAGCTATGTTTGATATGAATCTTTCCTTGCAAATGTTTATACCGAATACATGGTGGATTGACAGTGTTGCTTCTATGCATATAACATACTCATTGCGGCGATTCCGTTCCATGGGGAAGCTAAATAAAGGAGAACGCAACATCGTGGCTGGAAATGGAAATAATGTTCCAATTGAAGCCGTAGGAACTCTCTGATTAATATTTGGAAGGTGGTTTCATTTTGGAGTTATATAATACTGCTTATGTACCAGTATTACGAGAAACCTTATCTCTATATCTCAACTTGATGCTTATGGCTTCTCGTTTAAGTTTGAGAACAAATGTTTTACCATTTCATTAATTCACACGTTGTTGGCTCCGGAATATGGAGGGAAACCTCTATAGATTATATTTGAACGCTTCCTCCGCTTATTTAAGGGACTCTGCATATGAAATTAGCACAAGTCAAACGAGGGGCAAAAGAAGCTAATCGATGAGAATTCTGCGATATTATGGCACGGGCGCTTAGGCCATATATCTCAAGACATAATGCAACGTCTCACTAGAGATGGATTCTTCATCAATTAGATTCTCTAATTTCAACACTTGTAATAAGTGTATTAAAGAAACATTTACGTTGCGCCATGAGAACTAATGGACTATTAGAATTGAGTCACACTGATATCAGTGGTCCATACATTGTTGGAATTAATGGCCATCGGTACTTCATTACGTTTATTGATGACCACTCTCGTTACAGACATATTTATCTCATTCATGAAAATTCCAAAGTACTCCAGGTTTTTGGTCGACATGCGGTGTACTGATATTAAGTGCAGGTGTGACAAGTAATAATTAAAACGAATACGTGTTTACTATCACCGACGTGCGATAGGCAGTGGACCTATCGTTTGTAGCGTAGTAAAGTGAGTAAACGAGTATCGAACACGAGGAATAAACTTGATTAATAGTATTGACCTATCGACTTGATATCTAGCGTAAATAAAATGACGGAATTTGTTTTTGCTGCGAACTAGTTTAACAGAGCAACCTAATGTTACGAGTGAGTTAAGCTGCAAATATGTGATCGAGATTCGAATCCCGCTAGGTGTTGTCGGCTAAGGCTATGGAATATCGCTCCTTCGTGAAAATCGACTAAATCGCAGTAATTTTTCTATCAACTCATGGATTTGCTGTCGCCCTAGCCATTCGTGGGAATCTAAGATTAGCAATTACCAGACGACGAGGATCGAGTATTTGCTTTCGCTCTATACTCGAATCCTAGCGTCTATGAACGGCCTAATCGTTATCTAGCTGTCGCCCTAAACGATGTACCACACATTCACATCAACACATAGACATATTGAGGCAAAGAAACAAGTTCATAGAACAATAAATAGCCCAAAATATACGTGTTCACGATTATCGTACGCCTTAACTACGACATTACCCAACGTTCATCTACTCCCAAACACATAAGAGAATTAACTACTCATATTTGACAAAACAACAACGAGTTTCAATGGTAACGAGGGTAGAGAACTCATAAATCTTCCCTAAGAAGTGAGCATGGCGTTTTTGAGGTGGAGCTCTCGTTCCTCGATCAAATGGGCGTGACTGCATTGTTGGATCGTCTCTTGAGCGTCTCCGAATCAAGGAGCAGCTTCTAGTGTTCTTCTTCCTCTTCTTTCCTCTAATTTTCGGCTCTATGCAGGTTGGGGTTGAGTTCTGATAAGAACTCCCCTTTTATTCTTCGAATTTGGACTTTAACCCTGAAATTTGGAACGTTCACGGCCACCTAACGGACCTTCACGGCCGTGAAGCATACGGTTAGGCTGATTTCCTGCCTTTGTTAAACCCTTCACGGCCTCATGCAAAAGGAGTCACGGCCGTGACAAAAGCTACACACTAAAACTTGACATTCTGCCACTAGTCAAGGCCTCTTGCATGAGGATTCACGACCGTGACATAAAATAAATTCCATTCCAATCGCTTCAATGAGATGTCACGGCCTAGTGCATTAGCTTTCATGGCCGTGACGAAGATCACTGTTGAGTTGCTTAGTCTCTACTACGAGTCATGGGCATGTGAAACGCATTCATGGCCGCGACATTTAAGGTCTGCGCCTTCTTAAACTCACTGTCCACATTCACGGCTTCGTGCATGATCGTTCACGGCTGTGAACAATTCCTGGCAGCTTCATTCTTCATCATTTTTGCGTTCTTTTTCCTCGTTTTCGTTCCTCTTTTCCCGATAACCATTCGAAGGTCCTACAATACTTACATGGGTATAAATAGAGCCGAGAAATGCATAGAATGACCACAAATACCCTACTATAACTCAAATAAATACAACAGTAAACGTATTAAAAATACGTTTATCAAACCTCCCCACACTTAAGCTTTTGCTTGTCCTCGAGCAAATTAAAAGCAAGAAAAGGTATCAAGATAATGGCATGACCATTCACGATTCATCAATGCAGAAAGAGAACACAAAATGGAATCGAGCAAGAAATTATGGACACTACAATAACGATCAGCACTAATCAACACGAACTTCCATAGCGCTACTAGTCGAGATCCACACCTCACAGAGATTCACTCAAATCACTTAGTGTATATGCTAATAAGTCGGTGAATGTCTCAATTCATGCAATAATATAGTCTATACCGTATGCTTGCAAATCAATCGCACGTCTACTACGTAAAGTAGTAAGCATGAATCAGAAGGTCTTTTTCGGGTTAAACGGGATCAAAAAGTAATGAGGTGGTAGTGGAATCACATATGAGTAGCAGTCGTGTCGGTCTTCATGTCATTTTCTAAAACGCGCCAAGAATCAGCATTTCTGGTTACGTCGTCTTCAAATTCCTCTTATTTATGCTGTTTTCCAGTCTCAAAATGAGAGAATGATGTGGAATTCACGAGACTGGAAGCTTACCGAAGGAAAGGTTCTTTTTAGTCTTTTTGCAACAGCTTATCCTCTTTCTGCTTCACTTTTCCCTCCTTCAAGCGCCATTTCTCTTTCTCTCTCTCTCTCTCTCTCTCTCTCTCTCTCTCTCTCTCTCTCTCTCTTATTTTCTTTTCAAATAAATCTTCGCATTGTGGCGGTGTGCTGCCCTTTCTCCTTGTTGAAGAGGGAGTTCTTGACTGCTTTCGGCGTTGTCTTGGAGGCGTCATCGTACGCTTTTCGGCTTTGACATTCGACCTTCACTTCTACCTAAATCGGGTTCAGATGATCTCTGGATTCAGGTTAGCGGCTTATGAAAAATATGACGTTTAAGAAATAAAAAGGCTTAGGCTCAAAGTGGTTAACTACAGTGATCAGTCGTGGTGGAGAACTTTGGCCGTGAACTTATTTCCTTCGTCATATTCATGCAAAACACACTTCATGCAATTTCAATACGTATCAAACAAGCAAGTCCTAGAGAGACGTAAATTATGCACTACTCGCACAACCAAGAAAAATGAGAAAAAGCTCGTCAACTCAAACTCTCTCACAACGGAACATGGGTTATGTGTGTGAATCTCTCAAAGTAACACTATATCTATTCATGATGAAAAGACTAAATCATGGATGCACGTCTTTATCGCTAACAAGACTCCCTAGTATGCAATCCAACTTTGCTATGAATGCAAACAATCATGCCAGACTTCCAAAGATTTAATAGCCACATCACGTCATAAAAAACAATTCACGTAAATTTTCAACAAAATTCCCCAACAAAATTCCCGTCCCCACACTTAAGATGCATGTTGTCCCCAACGTGTAAAATAAATAAAAGGAATGTAAAAGAAGTGGAAAAGAACGTGACTTCCCTGACGAAAAGTGACGGGCTTTGACTCGAGTATTTGAGGTAGATGAACATGGTCGATCCTACTGAGTCTGAATTATTTTGAGTAGTAGTGACGTAATTCGTAACACATTTCCTAAAAACACTAAAAAGAAAATTAACCGCACGGAGGAAACAAGAAATAGACAACAAAAAGAGCCATACTCATCATCTGTATCATTATTACCAGCGAAACTAAGGTGGCGGTGGTGGCGGGGAGGGTGGCCTCAGGCGCAGGAATGCCAGAGACTCTTGTGTAAGTTTGACCGCGGCGTCCATAGCTTGAAAGGCCCGATTGTAGCGCTGTTTCGGTACCGGCGATGGGCTTCCTCGTTCCGGCGCACATACTCTTCCTGTCGGCACCGAGTTTCTTAGTTGAAGAGCCGTGCTTCTTCGTCGCGTCGCAGCGCCTCGTGTTCAAGCGCATCATCTCCTAGCGCAGTGTGTTAAGCTCTGCGACTGATGCGGAAGGTGCGACACCTGATGATTCGCCCTCGTGATAGCCAGAAGAATATGAAGGTCTGGCAGTGTCTGTGTCAACCGAAAATGGCCCCAGACCCTCGATAGCTAGTGGCTCGGGGTATGCGTCGCCGAGGTCCGTTTGTCCACGGTAGATTTCATGCAAGTGTAGACCTTGTTCGAGCGGGACCAAGTGGGGGCTTTGATAAGCATCTTCATCTTCATCAGCATTTCCTCGTTCACCAGATTTCACCCACCCACTATCTCTATCTCTGGTGAATTTGCTGGCCACATTTTGAGTCCCTTGACAACCTACGTAACAAATGGCCCAACTGCGAGCTTCCCGCGACTACGAACATCTGCCTGGGCGCTAAAGGCATATGCCATGGCCAACCCTAAGTGCACCTGTTGATCGCGCTGCATCTTGGCTAAGTAGAACAAATCGCGATGGCCAATCGCGCCGTGCGAGTCGCCCCTTGGTGTGAGCGAGGTCCTCCGGAGGCGGTGGATATAGCGCAGTCCTGGGCTCCTGAGCGAAGATGCCTTTGTAGGCCTGTCGGACCACTGGGATTTGAAGGTAGTCTTTTTACTGCATATCTGGAAAAGGTCCTTGGTGCCCGAAAAGTGGTACCAGTGCTCC
Organism: Craterostigma plantagineum; assembly: GCA_027422505.1. NCBI lineage: Eukaryota > Viridiplantae > Streptophyta > Magnoliopsida > Lamiales > Linderniaceae > Craterostigma > Craterostigma plantagineum. The sequence continues at coordinate 12,416 of JAPQWV010001909.1, read as the reverse complement.
AATCGCCTGGCAGATGTCGTCTACGTCCATCGTGTGCTCCTCGTTAAATGCCCAAAATTTGACCGTCTTCACGCTGTATTCTTCGTGGGAGAAGGTGGAAAGGAACTCCAGGGTCAGCTCCATGTATGTAGGCTCGTCAATTTGGAAGAATTCGAGCCATCCACTGAGTGACACGCACCCGGCCACTTGCTGGTCGATGTGATGCTTCGCCCACGTATCGTGGTCAATTTTGTGGGTTGGGATGAACTGTATTTCCTTAAGCAAAATTTCCAAATATCCCTAAATTTCGACATTAGGGTTCATCATCCCAAAATCAAAATTAACGGACCAAATCAATAAATCCATCAAGCCCAAAGCGTTTATAGCATAAATCTATTCATTAAAGAGCAATGTAAACACTAAAATTTGGACCCAAATCTGAAAATTGCCAAATTCGTATAGTATTAGCTTTGGGGGAAAATGACATACCTCTTTGATTTAATCAAGTTGAAATAGAGGGGAAATGGTTATTTTGTGTCGCCAGAATATCACGGTAGCGTGGACGGAGGTGCGGCGGTTGTGGTGGTCGAAGAGATGATGGGTTTGGGGTGAGATTTTTTCGGTGTGAAGCAGACACAGAGAGAGAGAGAGACAGACAGAGACAGAGAGAGAGAGAGAGAATTTCATTTAATTTTTTTTTAGCCCGTATATGTCACGGCCGTGAAACTTAAGCTTCTGGCCGTGACAAGAGGCAGTGAGTTACTAATCCTAAGTCATGGCCGTGAAGCTTAGGCTTCTGGCTGTGATGATCCTTTGTTTGGTCACGGCCGTGAGTATGCCCCGGATGTTCACGGACGTGACATGTATGTCACGAGCCGTGAACTTCCAAATTAAATTTTTGTTTGGTAAATACTCTAATGCCTAAAACATAAACAAAACTACATGGGTTGCCTCCCAAGAATCGCATCATCTAACGTCTTAGTCGGGCGTACCTCTTGTGCTCTTATGCTGACTGGAAGTCGAGGTATAATACCTCCTTGTCGCTCAAGTCTTCCTCGCCTCCACGGTAATGTTTCCATCGATGTCCGTTCACCTTGAAAGTACCCTGACCCATACCTGAAATCTTAACAGTACGGTATGTGAAAACATGAGTGACAGTAACGGTGATCAACGTGATCTAAGTTTGCTGGGAAAAAGCCTAAGTCGAGAATTAAAGAGGAGGACTTGGTCCCCTTCGTGAAATTCTCGCATGTGCCTAATTTTGCTGTCATGGTAGGCCTTCGAGCGCTCCTATTACATACTAGCGTTATCATAAGCTGACAAACGCCACTCGTCTAGCTCACTAATTTGGAGTTGCCGCTTTCCACCGGTTTCCCCCGAATCCATGTTTAATGACTTGATTGCCCAATAGGCTTTATGCTCGATTTCTACGATGGAGGTACATGGCTTCCCGTAGACCAATCTGTACGGTGTAGTGCTGATCGATGTCTTATATGCTGTCCTATACGCTCAAAGTGCATCATTAAGCTTATTCGCCCACTCCTTACGGTTCCAATCTATAGTTTTCTCTAGGATACGTTTTAACTCGTGGTTCACTATTTCAACCTGACCGCTAGCCTGAGGGTGATACGGGGTGGACAAGCTGTGTCTAACACCATACGCTCTAATGTACGTGCAAATTGGTTGTTGCAGAAATGTGTACCCCTTTCGCTAATTATGCATCTAGGTGCCCCAAATCGTGAAAATAATGTTCGCAAATCTAACAACCACCCTTGCATCATTCGTGGGCAAAGCTTGCGCCTCGACCCACTTGGACACATAATCTACCCCAACTAGAATGTACTTATTATTCTACGAGCTAGGAAACGGACCCATGAAATCTATACCCCAAACTTAAAAAATCTCACAAACAAAAATGAAGTTTTGAGGCATGTCATCGCGTCTCGAGATATTATCTGCGCGCTGACACTGATTGTTGAGTTACCCGGTGTCCCCCGGAGACGCCACGTTCCCGAGTACGATGCAGAACAAAAATTTTCCAGGTTCTCCGATTGCCCTCGTTGCTCAAATCAGAATAGTAACACATAGACACGTAATAGGACGGGTCGAACCCGTAGAGAATTACCAGTTGAAGCGAGTGGCAGCTCCTCGTCCTTTTCTTCAAGACTTCATCGATGGTTGTGGATGGCACTAGATCGTCATGCCGACCTCGCAGTACACCAAGAAATCAGTTCTCTAAAGATGGCTAGAGAGAACTGAGCCGTCGCGTGGGAGAAACGTGTGTGCGTTCGGTGCGTGTGTTTTTTGCCTTGTGTTGATTTCGAAAATCTATTCTTCTCATCTTATAGAGCACGAAATTTAGCCTATTTAAAGGCTTAGATTTCGATTGCTAAGTCCCTAAAGCGTAAGAGATTTTTGCCAAATCTTACTCTCGTTTGAATTCCAAATCCAAACTTAAGGATACTTGTTATTATTAGAAAACCAAATTGAATACCAAGTCAAACTAAGTATATTTAAATATGCTATAAAATTCAAAACTTAATCCTAGAATAATTACGAAATTTCAATAAATAATATTCCAAATATTTTATACCATATTTATATCAAATATGCAAATTCCGAAAATACCCTCAAAGGCATATTTCGAAATTAGCTAAAGGTGAACTCCAATTTTATCCTCAAGCCCATTAAGCACTTGGCCAAGCCCAAGTCTTAAAGTTAGTTTCATGAGAAGTCCAACTTCGATCCAATAAATGTCCCGAGGCCCATTAAGGCGTGGCCCAAACGGTCCAAGGCCCGTTAAGGCCCAAAACACTCTCTCTCCTTATCAGTACACTTTGATGATCCTTTATAAGCCCGACTCTCTAGGTTTGCCTCAATCGGCAAGGGAGGAATCCAAGAGTCCGGTAGTTACCTAGCCAATCCCTCAGTACTGGACCGTAACCCGATTCGAGTACGAAATTCCACCCAGTCTTTCTTTCAGAACCTCACTATAGATAATAGTGCTACGTATTCAGCTGTGTCCCAACCGAATGAGAGCCATGGTCTATGTCAAACTCACTAAACTCGATTCTATGATAAAACGAAGACGAGGCAAATACCAAACTACCCTCCATGTCTAACATGAGTTAGTTGAATATCTTGGCCAAGGATTTCGTAATTTTCCGCCGCCGTCCTCATAGGACACTTACCTTGATTACTTGCTAGACTGTGAATCCATACTCGGCGATTTAAGCCCGGCAATCACAAATCGTTATCAAGACCGCATATGGCCCACTGACCCATACAACAGCAAATTGGGTCGATGGGAACTAGTGACAGTCGAGACTTCAAAGTCAACTCCGTCAAAGCCCTTTCGGTCTAAGGTTCACGTAGACCACTATAGTGTTGTTGTCGATCATTGACACTCCTTGAGTAAGAAGCCATATTAGATCGTACGACCCGTGAGTCAGTGTCCACGAAACGATTCAATCCCTTGATTCGATTCGTATCACAAGTCACGACCTCCACTTCGAAGCGGGATATCTGCACAAATAAGCCGTGATCGGTTATCCAGTACCCAACTGAAACCTCAGGCTTACGGACGTTTAATGTTCGAGGTTAAGAGTCCACTGGTGCCTTCCTCTCTCATGCCCATTGAGAATAGTGACTCAACTCGACACATTTGGATTTGTTCATTTATTGCTTTATCGGATGCTAAGCAAAGAACTCTTATATCGAATAAATGAACAATGCCTTTCATTATACACACTAAAATGTCTTATTACACAAAAGGTCGAATGATAAATAATCTAATGCCCTATACAATCTTATCCTCGTATAGCATTCGAGGGCATATTCCTAACAATCTCCCATTTTCACTCAATGCCATGCGCTGCAGTATCTAATACCCATCTTTTCGAGATGTCTAGCCAGCATTGCATGTGATAGAGTCTTGGTGAACGGGTCGGCCACATTTTCCGTATTCACAATCTTTTGCACGGCTATGTAGCCTTTCTCAACGAATCCACGTAACACGTGGTACTTTTTTCTATATGTTTGGACCTGCTATGAGATCTCGGTTCTTTCGCCTGAGAAATAGTGCCAGTATTGTCACACCACAATGGCAATGGCCTATCTGCTACAGAAACGAGACCAAGTTCTTGTAAGAACTTTCTCATCCAAACACCTTCCTTAGCTACCTCTGAGGCCGCTATATACTCTACTTCGCAGGTGGAATCTGCAGTAGTGCTCTATTTGGAACTTTTCCATGACACTGCTCCCCCGTTGAGCGTAAACACGAACCCTGAAGTGGATTTTCGGTCGTCCACGTCAGACTGGATTTGAATCCGTATACCCTTCCACTTCCAATTCTCCATTACCATAGACCAGCATCATATCCTCAGTCTGTCTGAGGTACTTGAGGATAGTCTTGACTGTTGTCCAATGTTCTTTACCAGGTTCAGCCTGAATCCGACTGACTATGCTCACAGCGTACGCCAAGTCAGGTCGCGTGCAAAGCATTCCATACATCAAGCTACCCACTGCGGATGCATAGGGGATTACATTTATCTCTTTTCGCTCCAACTTACTTTGAGGGCTCATAGCCTTGGAAAGGTGAATCCCATGTCGCATAGGCAGGAACCCTTTCTTAGAGTTGTCCATATTATATCGCTTCAGGACCTTCTCTAAGTAAAGGGCCTGAGAGAGTCCTAACATATGTTTTGCTGGATCTCGATAAAGGCGAATACCCAAGATGTAGGTAGCTTCTCCCAAGTCTTTCATGGAGAATTCGGTCGAGCGCGACGCTTTCACCATCGAGAGCATTCCAATATCATTTCCTATCAAAAGGATGTCATCCACGTACAATACGAGGAAAGATATTTTGCTCCCACTGCTTTTCTTGTAGACGCAAGGTTCGTCTTCGTTCTTCAAGAATTCGTGGTCCTTGACCACTTCATCGAACCGAAGATTCCAGCTTCTGGAGGCTTGATTATGTCCATAAATGGACTTGTTCAATTGCACACCTTATGAGCATCTCCTTGCGGTAAAACCCTTGGGCTGCTCCATATATATTTTCTCCTTGAGGTATCCATTTGGCAACACAGTTTTCACATCCATCTGCCAGATCTCATAGTCATAGTGCACAGCTATCGCAAGCAATGTTCGAATGGACTTCATCATAGCGACAGGCGAAAAGGTCTGCTCATAGTCAATGCCATCTTTTTTACTATACCCTTTCACCACAAGCCTAGCTTTGTATATGTCAACCAATCCGTCAGATCCAATATTTCTCTTGTAGATCCATTTACACCCAATGGGTCTAAAACCATCTGAGAGGTCTACTAGAGTCCATACTTGGTTTTCGTGCATAGAATCCATTTCGGCTTGCATAGGTATAAGCCATTTCTCCGAATCTCTGTCCCTGATTGCCTGGTCATAGGTAGTGAGATCGTCTCCGACGTTCCCTTCTATCGCAACAACCTCATGCTTGATATGGACTATCCCGTATCTCTCAGGCTGGCGTATACACTACCCGACATGCGCAACTCGGACTGCTCTACAGTGTCATCTGACATTGGAATCTGTGAAAGCGCTTCTGACGACTCTTCAAGAGTTACTCCGCGATCCGCTCCACCTTCTCGAATGAACTCTTCTTCGAGAAAGTGAGTCTGAAGGGCTACAACGATTCTCTGATCATCGTGGAAGTAAAACTTGTATCCCATGGAATCCTCAGGATACCCGACAAAATGTCCTTTCACAGCCTTCGGTTTCAGTTTATCTATCTTGAGCTTTTTCACAAATGCGGGACAACCCCAAATTCTAATGTGATTCAAGCTCCATTTTCGTCATGTCCATATCTTATACGAAATACAATCGATAGACTTTGTAGGAGATCTATTCAGAATGTGTGCCGCTGTCAACAGGGCATTACCCCACAACGATATGGGCAGGTCTGTATAGGTCAGCATAGATCGAACCTTATCCAACGGAGTTCGATTTCTGCCTTTGGACACACCGTTTGAACCATTCAAAAGTATCAGACTTGTACTTCAAGAGATACACCTTGCCGAAGTGAGAGTGATCATCAGTGAAGGTAACGAAATAATGGAAGTTACCGCGAGCCACTACCTCGAACGGTCCGCAAACATCCGTGTGGATCAAACTAAGAAGTTCTGCGGCTCTTGTGAAATTCCCTGTGAAGGGCGACTTGGTCATCTTTCCAAGGATACAAGATTGACAATTCGGATAGGGATCAGACCCAAGCGGCTTTATAATGCCGGTTTCCTCCAACTCGAGAATCTTCTGTTCTCCAGCGTGACCGAGTCGAAGATGCCACAGCAGTCTCGAGTTCAACTCCAACTTTCATTTGTTGGTGATTGTCTTCATAGTTTTTGTTTTATCTTCGACACTTAGATAATATAATCTGTAGAATATCATTTGTAATTGTGCTTGATTTCATTACTTGTCCTTGTAATTAGGGGCTTTACTTGTATTAGTCTTTAGATTAAGGACTAGTTCGATATTTATACCAAGATTGTTGGTATAAATACTTGTAAATGAATTGAGCTGAATAGAGAAAGTTTAGAGAATTGATCCGAAGGGCTTGCAAATCGATTTCTAGAGAGAGAAACAACAGTAATTTTCTCACTCTAATTGAATTCTCTCTCGTGTTCTTATTTTGAGTTTTTCGATCGAATTCAATTGATCATCTAAACGATCGAATTGCTATGGTTTCTAGCCTAGGATCGTAGAGTTGTTAATCTGAGGACCTAACAATTGGTATCAGAGCAGATTCGTTCTGTTTTGAATCGAAAATTGTTAGAATCGGATCGAAAATCATTTTTTGAATACTGTTCACCGAAGAACAGTTTGGCGCGAAACCTGTTTTCGATCCAAATAGCTTAATTCTGTGCGTATTTGACTTGAATTTGATGTTTCAGTGCTAGATTAAGTGATAAACGTTCATTGCGACTAGATCAGTAGCAGTTTGAACTCCGAATGTAGATTAACTTGATTATGGAATTTTACTGTTGGCGAAGAACATGAAGAACACGTTCTGATTTTGATCAAATTCGATATATGTTGCTTCGTAACGTGTTTAATTGTTTGTTCGTGCGTGATTAGTACTTGATTGCGAGCGATTAACTGAAATTTCACTGTCTAATTCCTTGTTTTTGCTCGAATTTGTGTTAATCGTATTCTGTGAATTTTTCTGGATTGCCCTAATTTTTCTCGCTAGGGTTTGCGATCGGATTAGTTTCTCGATCGAAAAACTTGGCGCGGAAATTTTTCTCGGTCAGAATACGAAGTCAGCGCTAGAATCGTCATTAGCAGAAACAATTTTAGTTAGAAATATTTCTCGAGCATTATACAGCGAAAAACTTTTTCGAGAGAGACCAATTTTGACTTTGCATGCGTAACAACTTTCACTCGAAAAACTTTTTCAGTCAAACCTTTTAATGTTTGACCAGGCGAAAATCATTATACGCGAGAAACTTTTCTAGTCAACGGATTTATTTTGACTTGTCGAGAAACTTACTAACGTACTGTTTCTTTACGATCAAAATAAATTCACGATCGAGAATTTTTCTCGACCGAATGATTTTGAGCAATTTTTCTCGCTCGTAAAATATCTCGCTGACAAAGTCTCTCGCACGAGAATAGTAAATACATTCTATTTCAACGAAATTAATTTCGATCAAACTTCAAAGATTGAATCGAAAATAATTGGCGATCTAATTTTTGAATCAAACGCTACTAACTAATTTTGTCACTTGTGAAGCACTTTACATCATTTTCATCCTTCAAAACAATCAACGAAGATCCTTCAACAACTCGAACACTACAATACAAACATGGATGCATACTCACTCGAAAATGACAACCGTCCGCCGATCTTGCAAAGAGGCGAATACACAGTATGGAGAAGCCGCTTCCTGAATTTCATAGCACTAAAGGATCAAGCCGAAAATCTACTGCAGTCCCTTGAAGAGGGACCGGCACAGTTCTGGGTTCATGTACCCGGGGACAAAACAGCTACTCCAGTAATTCCAGCTTCTAGGCGACTAAAGGAGCCTAGAGAATACTCTCTGGAGGAAAGAGCTCGAGCCAAGGCTGATCTAGTAGCCATGAATACCCTTATGCAGGGGATCCCCAATGATATATACAGACAAATCGACAGCCTTTCATCGGCTAAGGGGATGTGGGATGAGCTGCATAGGATGATGCAAAAGGACGGTTGGCATAAAGGCCAAGAAGGCGAACATTCTCACTGCATACGACTCCTTCAAAGCTAAGCCGGAGGAGAGCCTATACGAAATCTACCAACGATACCTCACTCTTCTCAACAAGATGAGGAAGATAGAAATAACAAAGACAAACATGGAAACAAACATTAGATTTCTATCTTCTCTGCCCACGGAATGGAAGAAAATATCCACACAAATACGACAAAATAAAGATCTCGAAGAGTTGGATGTCCATGCCGTGTTCGATAATCTAGCTCAACATGAGGATGATATCCGAGAGATTATCAAAGAGCAGAATGGCAAACAAACCGATGACAAGGTTGCTTTAGTCTCGGAGAAGAGGAGCACAAGATCAAGAAAAGAAAAGATCATTAGGTCACCTTCATCATCGGAGTCGGAAGATGAATTGGACTGCGACATAGAGCCGAACATAAAAGCCCTTGGAAAGCAGTTAGCTCTCATTGGACAAATGATGAGCAAGAAGTACTTCAAGAAGAAGTCTTCAACCTCAGCCAACAGACTTCGGACTACAAGCTCCAAAAACAAAGAACGTGCACCGGAGAGTTCGGAGGTCAAGAACCCCAAAGAGACTAACAAATGCTTTAATTGTGGCAAAGCAGGTCACTTCGCCAGAGAGTGCACTCTCCAGAAGAAGAGAGACGAAAACTACTACTCCAGGAAGCTTCAATTGACAAAACAGAAAGAAGCTGGAGTAGCTCTCATGGCCGAGCAGGACCAATGGCTCGATGACACGTCGAGCTCCGAAGAAGAGAACTTAGCCCTCATGGCTCGTCTCGACCACGAAATGGACGCCGAAACATCCACTCGTACGACGACGACAACGCATCCACATCTTCAAATGAGGTAGTCTCTCACTCCACATTATTGACCATGTTAGATTCGTATCAATTAGCATACACTAACATGAAACGTGAGCAGAAAAGTGTTAAGGAAGTAGAGATTAAACTTGAGAGAGCTCTGTAGAAGATAAATAGTCTCGAATCAGATCTTAGAAGCTCTAGTGCAAAATAGAAGAACTTACTAAGAGCTTACATTGTAGAGAGACTAGTCAACCTCCTTTAGGACAGCATAGTGATAAGGTCAAAGAATTAGAAGGCAGGCTAGCAAAAAACTACAATTGTTTGGTTAGGCATCTCAACGAGAAGGCTACCTTAAATTGTAGGATAACCGAAACTACTTCTAAGATCACTGACTTAGAAACTCAATTAGAAATATCAAACGCTAAGGTTAGTGAGCTTAAGGATCTAGACGCCTGTCAAGCCGCCAATGCAACGGTAGAAAATAATTATGCTCTCTTAATTAAGGCACGCAGGAAGTTGTATGCAAAAATTAAAAATTAGATGATCTTCTTACGCGTAGGGGACACTCTGAACAGACGATATTCTTAAGCAAGCCCAAGGATATAGAGTTTTATAATCCAATAGAAGGCATAGGTTACACTAACCCACGTATTTTACGAAAGAAAGAAATGTATGACATTAAGAACATGGGTTTAGCTGCAACCTCTCTTAGGAACATTACGGAATCGACGTACGAAAATGCGTTTGATTCATCCATCAAAAAAGCCTCACATGGGCCTGAGATCCCCTTTGACTACAATGAACTAATTGAAAAGGACAAAAATAGGAAACCTACTCTAACACCTGTCAGCGAATTAGCTCAAGTTCTACCTCCGGACTCTCAAGAATACCACGAGGAAGTCAAAAAGGTCAATTATCAAAATTCTCTCTACAAAGCCCCTATCATAAAACAGATAGAGGAGTCACAGGCGAAACTAGACAAAGAAAGAGAGAATTTCGAAACTGAAAAGAAAAAATTCTATAAGAAGATGGAAAATCTCAAGGCTTCCTCGTCCTCCCAAACTACCTCACACGCTATCATAAAAAGCGTGAAAATAGAAAAATCGCCTTCGAAAGATCAAAAGACCATTAATAATTCTGTTAAACGTGCTAAGACTAATTTTACTTCACCTACGTCCACAAGGAGCGTAGAGCCAGCACCGACTACGAAGGCGAGAGTGTCTAGTCCTAAAATAAAGAAGGAGCGTGTAGATTTAAATATTTCTGAACATGTTATTCCTTCTGTCGAAATAAAAGACACTCGTAGTAATAAAAGAGCCATTTCTACGTTCAAAATAATTGCTTCTACGTGCTCACTTCAGCCTATCACTTATAGAAGTGAAAATCCCGAAATAGGCTCTACATCGAAAATTACTACTAATCATTCTGACACAAATGCCAAAAGGAAAAATCGTAGGAAACAAGATCCAGCCATAAAGAAAGCTTATGGCGCCGTACATGACTGTACTAATAAGGTATCCCGTAGAAATTAAATCCCCCAAGCACCTTAGGAGACTATCCACAAGAAAAGATCTTTTCCTCAGTCAAACCTTCCAAGGCATTTGTACGAGCTGAAATTAACATTCCCTGTAAGGTTCCACCCAAATGGGTTCCTAAATCTCCGCCTAGGACGACAAAAGCCAAAAGGGCCAAGTCTCCTACAGAGGCAAAACCAAACTCACTTCTCCAAAAGTGCAATGGGTTATTAAGACTCTTCCAGAAATAGATTTAGGAGTCATATCTGAACCTAAAATTAAATCTGCTAATCTGAGAGGACCCATGCTTAAGTGGGTACCTAAAGCTCTCTAAATTGTTTTTGCAGATCCATCATGTGTGGTACCTCGACTTGGTTGCTCCACACACATGACTGGTAAACAAGAGCTACTGAGCAACTACAAAGACCGACCAAATGGCAAAGTCAGATTTGGGAACAACAATTCAGCCCCGATTCTAGGACTTGGGGATATCATTTTGAAGAATCTGACCATCAAAGATGTCTCATACGTCGAAGGCCTCCGCCATAACTTGTTCATAGGCCAATTCTGTGACAAACGCTTCCAGGTGGTCTTCCATGCTGACCGATGCAGAATTTTGGATAGTCAGGACACTGAACTCCTTCAAGGACTTCGGAGATCCAATCTTTACACGATCAACCTGACGTCCGTGCGGCCCTCGACAGCTGTATGACTCATTTCTCAGATTGACTTACAGAGGAACAGCCTATGGCATCAACGACTGTCTCATCTAACATGAAAGCTCTCCAACGTCTTTCTACGAAAAAGTTAGTTCACGGTCTTCCAACTATACAACTACAAAGGGAGCATCATTATTCGGCATGTCACCTAGGAAAAATGAAGCGAGCATCTCATCACGTCAAGCAAATTGCGTCTACTTCTCGACCATTGGAACTAATTCACATGGATCTCTGTGGTCCGATGCAGACTCAGAGTATCAATGGAAGAAAGTATGTCCTAGTATTGTAGATGACTATTCTCGCTACACGTGGACAAAGTTCCTCCGAACGAAAGATGAGACCGGTGACTTGATAATCAATTTTGTGAACACAACTCAAAATCTGCTGCAACAGACTATTCAAGTTGTTCGAACAGACAACGACACTGAGTTCAAAACAACCACCTCAGTGAGTTTTATCAAAAACTTGGAATAAGTCAACAATTTTCAGCCGCCAAAACACCTCAACAAAGAAAGGAAAAATCGAATACTAGTGGAAGCCGCTCGTACAATGCTGATCCAATCGGGACTTCCACACTTTCTATGGGCTGAAGCAGTCAATACCGCTTGTTTTACTCAAAACAGGACGGTGGTTCACAAACGGTTCAACAAGACTCCGTACGGGATTGTGAATAATAGAGTGCCCAATATCTCTTTCTTTAAAGTCTTCGGGTGCAAGTGCTTTGTGGCGAACGACCGAGAACAACGTGCAAAGTTCGACCCTAAAGCATTCGAAGCTACATTTGCCGGGTATTCTTCAACATCAAAAGCGTACCGAGTATACATCAAGTCCAACCGACCTTTAGGGACTTCCTCCATCCTCATCACCCATACACCATCCCATCACCGAGCTCCACGACATTCTCCTCGCTCGTTTGATAGCCTGTCCATCCGATCGCCTCAAGAAGAATCCCTCTATCGGCGATTGTGGATCATCCCTGAGCCACCTACTGACACCTGCCGAGGCCAAAGCTCCCACTCCAGCGCAGACATGACGATCCTGACGATCAGACCATCATGAGGGGGAGAAGAGGCCGAGGACGTCTACATCCGGCCAAGGACAAGGCTCGGGCGCTACGCGACAAGCGCGGGAGCTGGTGAAACCCAGACTACC
>JAPQWV010001908.1:0-69360 GCA_027422505.1 Craterostigma plantagineum | reverse complement strand
CACCTCTCACAACACCTACTCCACCACCTACGCAACTATGCCATGCCGGAGACTTCCACTACCTCTGCGCTTACGCATCGATGGAGGGCTTCCACTACCTCCGCACACAGTCTGATGTGTCAGGCTATTTATTCATAATGGAACACTCGAAGGAGCCGTAGCACATCTCACCCACCACATTCCACCACCACTGCGCTGCCACTCTGGAGACCGCTCCCTACTCTTGAAAGTCACATTTCAATGGAGCCTTGGCACATTTTTTACACCCTCACGCCTACCTCTTTCTGGAGCCCGGACGAGTCAACTTTGTGGCCGCGAACCAGACAACTTCCATTCGAAGACGACGAATCCGGCGTCGAGAAGAAAAGATTGGCGAATCTTCACAATGAGTCCTAGTCGGGCCATCAATGCCTCCGCAAAAAGAGGAGATATCCCTTGTAGGGGGAGTTTGTTAGGACTCGAGATTCCTCCAATACGCCCAACCAAAGATATCCCGCGCTGAATTGAAGATTGTACACTACGGGGAGATTTGTTAGGAAATATTTTGTAGTGCTCAATTTCATTACATTATCTTTGTTGATTAGCTTTAGTTATTTGGGCTAGGTCGTAATGGCTAGCCGTAGCTATTTTGTAATAGCTTACACAAGGGCCCAAGTATTATATACCAACTTGTGGTATAAATACTAAAACCCTAACACATAGTTAGGTGTGATTGTGTGTGTAGAGAAAATAAACATATGTTGAGTGAGAGAGCCTCCTCAGAACACCACCAAGCCCACGCCCGTTCTCGATTCCGATCTATTAGTTGTGTTTAATCCGTCCGAAGTTGTTCGTTGGGTGAAACTCGGACCAACACATAGGCAACCCACGGAGAGGTATGCTCCAATGCACTGAACCTGCTCTAAGAAGGCCTCGTCCTTCGTCAGAAATTTTCAAATCTAAACGTCCCTTTTCTCGGCGGTGGAGCGACAGCGCCTACAGTATGGGCGAGTAGTCTGACGATGCTGAAATGCGCATCGACAGAACGAATCAGGGAATCGAGCAAACCACTGGGTTGCCCACCATACGATCAAGCCGTCTCCAAACTCCCCCAACACTCCTCTGCTGATTGTACCACGTGAAAACCTAACCCGTCGTAGGTATAGTAGTAAGATCCGCCCCCCCAGGCAAGCTTGAAACTCCTCCATATCTTGCCTAGCTGGAGCTCCTCCTCGTCCCTCACCCGTGTGCAATATAGCATTGAAGTCCCCCCAGGACCATCCATGCATCCGCCACACGTGTTTGGGACATAGCACCAGTTTCATTCCACAAAGGACGTCTGTCCTCTCATCGGGATTGCCCACACCACAGATACATATAACGTCTCCCTCTTCTCCTTCAAGGTCACACGACAATGAACAGCCTGCATCGAGAACTCGATAATATCCACTGTCAAAATTGAAGGGTCCCACCCAACCAGATTCGCATAGCTGGCCCTCAGCGTAGTCGAAAAACCAGCTCCATCGTGATCTAGTGCCATTCGAATAATCTCCGCATTAGACTCAGCCACACGTGTTTCCAAACCCCAATCATACTCAACTGTTCATGCGCTATCAACTCCCCACCGCTCACCTGTGGTCTTGTTTGTTAAGACCACGTACATTCCATGCTCCCAACCTATGATGCCCCATCATGTGTTGCATTGTTTTTTGTCCTTTAGGGCGCAATTGAGATAGGATATTGTCCCTCACATCATTCAAGTCACAAGGGCTTCAAAGTGATTATGCCCCTCGTCAGTGGTCTCGTAGGACCCACCAGCCGCGACTGTTCAGGGTTGCGCCGAGACGAACAGGCCCCTCCTGGCTGCATTCCCCTCGCTGATGTACATATTAGGCTCAGAAGTCATTTGAGACAACCTGATGGCCTTCCCTTTCACCCCCACCTGTGTCCACTCCTCATGCACCGGCCACCCCTAATATTGCGCCCATGACCAATGCCACTCATTCGATCTGCGAGGTTGGCGACCTGTAGATTTGGGTCGATTTCGTTGCCACTTCGACCTTGCTCCCCCTCCCCCACACGATGGTCAACGATCACCTTCTGTTGCTCACGGCAAGGTTGTGGAATCGGCCCCTCCTTCTCCAATCTTTGCGGGCATTGCACCTCCCTATGCCCCCACGCCTCACATTTGGTGCACTGTGAAGGACGCCAACCATACTCGACCTCGAATAAGATAAGCTCATCAGCCCCACCATCATCGGATGGCAACCGAACATTAAATGATTCCCCAAACGGGTCGCAGGTGCCTTCATAATACATGCGGGCATAGTCAATTCTGCCCCCTCATTACGGCATCCTCATACAAAGGGTGGCCCACCATGCTAGCCACTACCCCCTATCCTTGCTGCGTCCAAAGTTCACATGGAACGTTCCAAAGTCATCCATAATGGTATCTCCGTTATCTGCTTTCTTTCTAACGACATCCTCGGCTTCCACATCTCCAACACAAGGGCTGACCTTGCATCATCCAAGGGCCCCCGTCCCAAACTTCCCCAAGGACGCCTCAGAGTCAAACCGAACATAACGAACCCGTTAATCGTTGAGCGAACTTCTATGAGCCCACGCCATTGGCAACCGCAGAAATCGCTCAACGAAGGAGAAGTACGGCTTCTTCCCCAAGAAATAGCCCACCAAGGTGTGCTTCCACCGATCTCTTCCGTCTCGCGCCACCTCCCCGCAACGCCTCGCCTTGGCAACCCCGTCCACAATTGATGGCGCCATGTAACCAAGTTTCATACCCCGACTTTCAGCCACCGTACGTTGTGGCCGATCAATGCCCCTACCGTATTAGTGACACTTTCCAAAAATAGTGCCCGTAACCCGCCGCCAGATATGGTGCTTCATAGGTCGACCCTTCGTCGATCGCATCGGCCCGAGGCGGGTGAACACCGGCCCCCGCTGATCATGGGCCGAGGGTGCCCTTCCTAGCAGCAATATTACCCCGCTATGCCGTAGGTAGTCCCGACCCAACAACAGTCGCATATCAAGGTCCAACAACCCCAAGCTGACATCTCCGTCCCTTCGTCGCCTTCACACTCCCGGCCGACGGCTTAGCCGTACCTCTTTCGTAATTGTCATGATAGGTGAGTGAACCGAGCTTTCGTCGACGCTTCGAAAACCCTAGAATCAGGTAGCGTCGCGCCATGATCAACAATTATTTCCTCATCCACCATATCGTCTTCTTCATATCGGCCCATGTCTACGCAGCGTCTCGCTGTCAACCCTCGGGTCGCCGTGGCGTGTCCGGCCGCCCCCATTGAGACCGGTTGAATTGGCGAAGATGACGCCTAAGGATTCCTTTAATCTGAGAATGGCCGCCACAACGCTTTGAGGTGTATCAGTCAGAGCCCTAGACAAAGGATGTTCCACACGGTTGACAGATTCATTCACGTTCACCGCCGCTATCTCTGCAACTCGCGACCGATCCTCCCGAAAGTCGAATTAGCACTATGCACCCGACCATCATTCGTGGAATTCGATCTCCATCAAAGCACGCATCGAATTCTAGGTAAGCATCACACAGCACTTTCAGATCGGGGATTGGTGGACGATTTCCAGCCGCCGCCTCAGCACCCCCGATCAATCCGCGGCTGATTTCCCTTGTTTCACGATTGCAGATGCGATCCCTGTCTGCCTCCTTCACAGATCCTATACACGCCGACAGCACTAACGCCATGACACCCATTGCCGGCGCTGTCGGCTGTCCATCAGATTGAGACGCCATTCACGCGACGCCACAGAAACCCTAGCCCAAGATTTTGATCAATCAGAAATCTCCAAGAACCGTATGAATCCCACCCGTGGAGGTGTAGCCGGACACCACTAATGCCGGCCGATGAAGAGAGACCGAAAATGACGGCGACGGACGTTACCCGCGTGAAGAAAATTCAAAATTGCACTACTGTGTAAATTCGCCCCTTTTTTCTTTATAACGCGGGAAAGCCGATGGTGAAACCCCGAGGCCGACCCACTACCTGCTAAGCAGGCGCACCAGGTCAACCGCACATGTCTGGGCCCATGTGGGCAGGCTTAGGGAAATGTCACAGGGATGAGATTCGAACCCAGGACCTCTCCCAATATGACCCTAAGCGCCTCAACTTGACCAGTAGAGCAAAGCCTCATCGGCTTTTTTTAAAGCTTTTTTGGAGCAGGTGCAGTGCATTTGGGTATACCGATTCATGGGTTTCCTATGTTCGTCGTTGTGCAATGATTGAAGCTGTTGAAACCGATTTTCCAACGGATTAGGAGGGCAAATAGGATTTAGCTACGAATGTCAGTGAGGCGAAGCGATTCCTCGATCTTGCACAAGAGTTCTCATCACTCTATCAACTGGAGGGCTTTTTTTTACGATCCAGAGTGGCTGTGCGTTTGCTGTATTCTAAGGCAGTGGAAATGGAACACAGGCTGTCGCAACGGGCAAAGCTAGCATGGCTGAAGGATGGCGACCAATGTTCTTCGTATTTCTTTTGTAGGGTGGCCATGCGGCTAGCTACTAATCATATCGTTGCTTTGGAAGATGCGACTGGGGTCTTGTTGGAAGAACGCACCAAATCAGGGGGAGTTGATTTGGTTATCCAGCAGCGTCAGGCAACTCGGTCCACTTGACGCCAATAGCAGTCGTGGACGTGCAAGGTGCAGTTACGCGCATGTTTCCCAGCGTATGCGCAATCTATGATCGGCCAGTGGAAGTAAGGAAGTACGAGAGGCGCACTTCTCTATGGGGATGAAAGCGCCTGGACCGGATGGGTATACGGTTGCATTTTTCAAAGCGGCTTGGGAAACAGTGGGCGAGGAAGTGGTGAGGGCTGTACAGGATTTCTTTAGAAGTGGTTACCCTTGTAACGTTGATCCCGAAGATCGAGGCGCAGCGCCGGGCAATGGAGTTTAGCCATTTTATGCTGTAATGTGCTGTACAAAGTTATCTCAAGATGTTGGCGAACAATCTGAAGCCGTTTCTGCCTAGGTTGGTGCGTGGGACACAGGCGGTGTTTATACCTGGTAGGCGCATCAACGATAATATCCTGTTGGCACAGGAGTTATGTCTGGGATATAAGTCGAAGGGAAGGGCCGCCGCGAGCTATGTTTCAAGATTGATCTAGCTAAAGCTTACGACAAGGTGGAGTGGACGTTCATACTAGCTGTACTTGAGGCTCTGAGGTTACACCCAACTTTCATTGGGTGGATGCGAGCTTGTGTGACGACGACGGCATTTTCGCTAAACCTGAATGGGCAGGTGGTTGGATTCTTTGAGGGGAAGAGGGGAATTCGTCAGGGAGATCCCATATCGCACTATCTCTTTACTCTGATTATGGAGGTGCTGCATGGGATGATCACCTTATGTATTGCTGAGGAACCGAGGTTTACTTACCATTGGCGATGTGAATCGATGCGCTTGGGCTCTCTGATATTTGCGGATGATCTGCTGGTCTTTAGTCATGCGACGTGGTATCGATTGGTGTGCTGAAGGATGCTCTTGGGCGCTTTGCGGCTCTATCAGGGTTGTTCCAAACCAGGACAAGAGCGAGATGTACCTGTCACGACGGGCGGAAGGTCTGACATCGCAGATTCAGACACTGATGGGTTATAGATGTGACATCTTCCAGTCCGCTACCTAGGGTACCGCTTATTACCACACGCCTGTCGATTGCTGGCTGCGCACTGTTATTACATCGAGTACATCAGCGTATAGGCTTATGGCTTAACCGGTCGCTGTCGTGCGCTGGCCGACTACGACTGGTTAAGTCGGTGCTTCAGGCTCTACATGCATAATGGTCGGGGGTTTCTTGCTTCCTAAAGGTGTTGTCCGAGCTTTGGAGTACGCGATTTAGGAAGTTCTAATGGGGGATCGACGGCAAAGGTGGCGTGGGATGTCCTATGTCTCCCAGTGTCTGAGGGAGGAATGGGCCTTCGATCCAGGTTGATAACAAGGCGCTGCTCATGAAGCAATTGTGGAGTGTGCTCACGAGATCTCCTGAATCGATTTTGGGTGGAGTGGCTATACAGAACGCGTCTACATTCTCAATCATGTGGGATCTCTCTATCTCACTGAATGATGCGTGGAGTTGGGCGGAAGCTAATGCAGCTGAGATCAATGGTACGTTCACTTATTACATTCAGGGTAGCTGATGGCTCGACTATATGGCTATGGAAGGACCCTTGGTTGTTGAATGTATCGTTGCTGGAGAGGTTTCCTAGAGGGCCTATTGCGATGGGTCTATCTGCTGACTCCGCCTGAGCGCGGTTATTACGGACCCACGGCTGGTCCTGGCCAGGACAAGGGTCGGTCGAGTATATTGAATCAGTCACTCGTTCCTCAGGTAATTCGTGGAGATCAGGATGGGTTTGATTTGGAACACGCACATCGATGGGGATCATGACGGCCGCATCGGCGTGGGAGTCGATTCGGCTTAGGATGGAACCCATTTGTTGGACTACATTATTTGGATGGCCGTTGAAGATTCCACGCCATGAGTTCATTCTCTGGTTTGGCATACAGGATCGGCTGTCGACTAGAGATAAGCCTTGGGTAGCTCAAAGGGCAGGAACGCCGGCGTGCATCCTCTGCGATGAGTTGCATTTCGAGACTGCCCAGCAGTTATTCTTCGATTGTTCGTTTTCATGCCAATGCCAGCGCCTGCGGAGGAGACGTATTCGGTGGTCATGGCCATATCGGAAGTGGAGAGCGGGATTCGATGGGCAGCGGCTAAATGGCATGGGAGACGTGAACAAGCGATGGAAGGAGGGGATCGCGACAAAGCACCTGATCGACTAGTTGGATGTGTGCTCGCTTTGGTCACCATGCGTATTAGTGGTACGTCCACTAAATATGCTCTCCGGAGATTGGCTATACGTCGACTTTGGTGGGTGGCATGGTAGTTGGTTGAGGTGGTTTTTCCTTTTTTTTTTCTTGCCATGTGTTACCAGTAGCATGTTACTGTTGACTGTGCGGAGTTATACTCCCGCCCATCATGTACTTTTTCGACATATATATATCAGGAACCTTACACCAAAAAAAAAAGTTCGTGAAATTAATCTTTGCCTAATTCGTGAAATGTCCTATGAATTCGTGAAATGAAAGTTCGTCGGGTTCGTGAAGTGAAGCTCTCATGGATTGCGAACTCAACACCTCATATAATTCGCGAATTGTCCTGTTCGCCAACTGAGTTCGCCAAGTCCAAAAGGATTCGTGAACCTCTCATCGTGAACCTTTCATGTTTCATGAACTTGCATGGGCCTGCAAGTTCGTGTTTCGCTAACTAGGGTTCGCTCACTTCATTGGATTCACCAGTTACGATTCGTCAAACGAGTTTGTGAAGATGCATGGGTTCGCCAAACTCGATGGATTCATGATCCTCCATTCGCCAAATTCTTTTTCTTCATCATCCAGTTCGCCAATTTCGTCCTGTTCGCGAAAGGTCCAATCCGCCAATGAGGTTCGGTCACATACTTCGCGAACTTCGTTCGTTCGTGGATCTTACGAGTTCATGATCCTTAAGCCATCAAAGACTTGCGAACCACGATTCGCGAAATCTTCTCTTCGTGAATTCGCGAAGTTCGCCGCACACATCATTCGTCAAATTAGATCCCTTCTCGGTTCGCAAAGTATACCTAGCTTAAGTTCGCGAACTGAAGTTCGCCAATTGGATTATTCGCGAAATGCATTCGTGGCTTATAGAATCCGCCAAATGTGATCAATTCGTGAAGTATACTAAACATTGAAAGTTCGCGAATCATTGCCCGTGAAAATTTCCTTAGCCAAATTCGCGAACTTATGCATTCCGGATTTTAGGGTTCGCGAAATTTATCTTTCTGATGGTTCGCGATTCGTACTTCGCGAAATTTGCGTCTCGTGACTCCATTGCCTCACAAACACCTTTTAGTTCGCTAAATTATTAACTTTTCAATCAAACCCCACTATTTCACAAGAACTGTTTGAATGTCGACATGACTTAAAAACACTAAAACCGAGTTTAACCTAAAGTGCGAATTAGCGTGACTCATGTGCCATCATCCTTAACTGTGCTAAATTCGATCTTGGGTACAGTACGATCGAGAAAATTTTTTTCCTGGTAAATTTACTGTCGAAAAATTTTTCGCGAGGAAATAAAATTTTCCTTCTGAAATTTGTCGAGCGAGAAATGATTTTTGATCCAAAGTGAGGTCGCTGCGAGATTTTACGATCGAGAAAAATGACAATGAAAAACTAGGTTAATCGCCGAGAAAATGGTTGATCGATTCAAATTCTTTGCTGCGAATTTTACGATCGAGAAAGTTAGCGTTGAACAATCAATTTTATCGCCGCTAAGATTTTACGATCGAAATAAATGAATCGAAAATCTATTTACGATTAAGTGGTGCGCTCGTGATACACTGCGTCATTTTTTTAACGATTACGCTCTCTATATTTTCGCTCGCATAAAATTCTAACTAAAATTAACATTTCTCGATGGTTAATTTTTCGATCAAATTCTTCATATTATCAATAATGTGGCGCCCTGCCTTCTACTACTTTATTTTATTCCTAAACACTTGACTATCTAAGTACTGATAGTAAAGTTATCCGGAAATACGTATAATATTTTTCCTTTTATATAAGGAAACCATCATGTACAATCAAAATATTGTCCCACGCTCATTACTTAGGATGGGTACAAGACGCAGCAAAAGAAATCCTAGCGCCCGCCACACGGGCCCATCAATGTACACACTCCACCCTCAAAAGTCCTTGGAGGCTTCAAAGTTGACCTTGCCATCAGAGATCACGTACCGTGATCGTGTGATCCTGCAATACATAAAAACGTGGGATAAGCTATAAAGCTCAGTAAAAGGAAATTATGCATGTTGTGCACGTGTCGTAATTCATAAAGGCATCTGCGCCAATGCTTTCTAATTCTCGTATCTCATTCTCTATTTCAATCTAACTCGGGCCCTCAGCTAACTTGCTATGCGCACCATCCTGAACTCAAATCCATATCAAATACAATAGTTGGCTACTCCAGCTGGACCTACACTAGGGTTTTCCCATAGGCAGTCGTTTACTGGTTGCCAACTATCTAGCGGTTGGCCTCTCCTGGTCACCGGTTTTTGCCCACACCAGTTAACTGGGTTTGCTGTTTACCGGGCAACTAAAGCCAGGTCGCTTCTTCCCACTACAATTAAAATTCAAGTACATATTTGACGGCTTATGTCATGGTGCTTCGTAGAAGTACTCTGACTCAACTTCGAGTCGACATCGAATGCCCATATCGGCAAATATTCATCGCATGCAGCGATCGTATACTGTGCATTCTCACATCTCATAACCCTCGTGTAACTCGTGCATGCACGTGGAAATGCTAGGTGATAGTACAAAATACTTAACATGTCATTTCACGTAACATGTAATTCACATAATCCCACAGAAGCAGATAATCAAATAAAATATGTACACATAATTTATGTTATGTGTCCGTAGATTTATTTGCTACTAATCCGGTGCAATTCCTGATTCTCGACCTTAAGCATAAAATTACAAGGTCAGTATACTATCTGAAATTTTGATTATCTAGTTTCTCGTATTTCCTAAATATTGAAATATCATTTGTATTAGATAAATAGCCGTTCAAAAGAATTAGCTAAGTTAAGTCAAGCCCGTGAATTGACTTCTCAATTTGCGAAGTGATATAATTCGCCAAGCTTGATTAATTCATGACCTACTTAGACTTATTTAAGTTCGTGAAGTACATTGTCCCACTAACAATCCATAAAGTTCCCATCCTATGAATTCGTGATTTATTTGATTCGTAAAGCACCATGTTTAGTTCACGAATTATCTCCAACTCGCCAAATTCAATCCTTATAATATTATTTTTTATTCCCTTGTGAATCCCTATGCTATTATTTTATTCCATTATGCATCGTGACTTTCCCCTAGTGCTTGCACAATTCCCACTCTACTTTGTTGACTAGTATTAACTCGTGTGAAGTGCTCATTGGTTCTTGAATACCCACTTCTTGAATCACCTAAGACACATGTACTTCACTAACCTATAATGTTCTCAACGTGAGATATATGGTGAAGTCCAATCATTTTGGGAATTTTCACTAGAAGAAAGAAAAAAAAGGAGTTCAGGTACAGCGTACATGATGTCGCTCATGACGCACAAGCGGTAGCATTCTACTGACCAGACAGCACAACACTAGACCGAAAACGACCCAGACAACCTATAAGATCCCCATAAGATCCAAGCCCACAAACATAAGATACTCATCAAAAAGGCAAGCATAGGTGTCTTCAACCACATCCAATCAACGGGCTTCTGGCACCAGATGTAGTGCCAGCAGGGTGAAAAGGGTGGTGTGCATGGCGAGGCGCAAGCGCACAGCAGACTAAAATGTCGCAAAGGACAGTTATCGAGCGGTAAAAAGAAACGCAGCAACTACAACCGCAAGTCTTTTCGGGCAAGAAACAGCGTAAAACGCCAACCCCTGTTTCTTTCTGTCTAGCAGCAAACAACAACCAAGCATGGTCATGCCACATCTTCAATCGAAATGCAAATTGAGATCAGAAAACGCCTGGTCCCGCCCAACCAAAGCAACCTGCAAAGAAGCCACACAAAAACAACAAAACAACAACCAAGTACAGAGGAAGGCGAGCATCCATAATAGATATCTGAAAAAAAGAAGGTCAGAAGTACTCCCGCTATCCTCGTCTCATGACATGGACTGCCAAGCAATTTGCCACGATCTTCTCAGCGCCAGGAGTTGCAAGAGGTATTTCTCGGGCAAAGTACCTAACCGGATGCATATCGTTGCAATAATGTCCCCCACCAGATTTTCTTCAGTACGATGTGAGTTTGTCCGCCACCATCGGTTTTCTTCCTGCCACAAGTGATACACGAGGGATGCGAACACGTGACTAGCGAGGTGATGCATGTGCTTTCCTCGCCATTTAGCCGCCGCCCCCAGGTAATGATGCGCCTCCGTCGTGAATAAGGCCACCTGAAACAAAGCTTATGGTTAAAGGAGCCTCACACAATATCTAGAGTAGGGGCACTGAAACAAGAGATGTTGGGCAGATTTGGGTGCTCCGCCACTACACAGTAGACAATCCTTCGAGTTAGCCTTAGTCGCGATTCATGCATGGTCCCTGGTTGCTAGCCGTTCCCTAATTGTAAGCCAAAGAATGAAATCGTAGCGTGGTATGTGTAGAGGACCTCCAAAGAGGTTGGCCCAAGGAACCTTGGGCCTCCGATGGCGAATGGTCTCCCTTGTGAAGTAGGTAGAGAACCGGCCATCTGAGGACTCCTTCCACCGAAAGCGGTCTGGTCTGTTGGGCTGCACCTGTGGTAGGTCAGCCGAGAACTCCAAGTATTCGTTGTGTAGACTGACGGCCATGTCCACCCATTCGTATCGATCATGGAGCTAAGTCTAGAATCAAGGGGCAGCCCCATCACAATTGGCCCCGCGGTGACGCTCAACCAGTTTTCGGGGTAAAGCCATGGGTCGAGCCAAAGTGAAATTGTGTTCCCATTGCCCACCTCAAAGAAATGAGAGTACGCAAGAGCGGACGCAGCTTAAGCAGCTTGTTCCATCCCAAGCTGCATTCGGCGAAGAGCAGGCCGTCCAGAATGAAGTGCGTGCTAGTCGGGTGTTAAGGATCCAAGTAACCTAGATGAGTTCGGGTCCCGTAAGATAATCTGCCAGAGGTGTCGTAGCAGAAGCACGCGATTATCGATCTCAATAGATCGGATACCCAACCCCCTTCAGTCTTTGGAAGGCACACGTCGGCCCATGCAACCTTTGCCGTGGAGTTCCGCCAAAGAACCACCGAATTCGACTCTCGATGTCCCTAATAACTCCTTTGGGTAGCAGAAAGACACCTAACCAGTACGTATGAATCGATAAGAGTACAGATTTTATTAATTGGACTCTACCCGCATATGATAGGGAAAGATGCAGCCAAGATCCTAAGCGTCGCTCCACATTTCGAAGTAAGAGGGCACAGTCTTGTATATATAGACGAGATGTGATCAGGGGCACCTCGAGATATCACATGGAATATCGCAAGTTACCACGGAATGACGCAAGTTATCATGGAACGTTTCAGTTATCACATCACATCAGTTTGCTCCCCCTGCCTATGTGCGGAATTCCTAATCCTTAACAAATCACAAACTCAAGCACAGAGGATTAAGACATAAGCATATAAAGCAAGCCGATTATATTATATCATTCCAAAATACAAAATAGGGCATTAATTGCCATACTTCTCCCCCTTCAGCATCAAAAAGGGAGGGACTAAACACCACCAACAACCTAAACCTGTAGCCAACCAAACTCGACCTCATACCCAAAAACAGAATAGGGAAACCTAGAGCTAATCCTATAAGAGCTAGGGAATTGCTAGGGAATAGGATCTACGGGCTGGAATCACTATCGGATGAGGCAGATGAGGATTCAGCGATATTAAGAGCGGCGGAGATCTCCTTCAGATACTTGTTAACCTTTTTGAAGTTCCGTGAGATCTTTTTGAAATTCTGACGGTTTTCATCCTTAAGCCCCTTGAAGCTTCTTTCAGACCAGCTATCGTTCCCTGCTCGTCGTCGCTCTCTAGATCCTTTTTCTTTCTGATCGGACTCTTTGACGGAGCCTTCAAATCCCTTGTTTTGAACCATCCTTTCCTCTCATCAAAGCGTATACCAACACGCTTCAGGGTGACCAAATCCACAGCATGCTTAGAGCTGTCTTCCCAAGCCTTGGCAGAGAGATTCCCTCGCCTCAAACAGATGTGTCCAGTATCATACCATAGGGAAGTTCCTTATCTGGGCTCTGGCTGGCATAGACCATGTATTTAAGAACGAAATACCCTAAGTTAAAAGGCCTATTTTGGGACACCATGTAGAGAGTCAGCATGCTCATGTTGTTCATCGTTGTGGAATGGCCTCCACTCCCAACTCGGGCACTCCATAGCGTAAAATGTAGGACCTTGTAGAGAAAACAGATCTACGGGAAGTTGGTTCAAAGCTTCTCCTTCAGAGAACTTTGGCTTATAGGGGGTATTCCAGAGGGCTTTTGCACAGTCTCGCATGGATACTTCAGAGGTGCACCAGTGGACAAAGTCAAAGTAGCGGAGCCCTTCGTTCTCAGCACCCAGCATCTCATTCACTTTAGCGCTATTCCATTCAAGGTTCTTGCCGAGCACATAACAATGTGATCTACCATGCTTCTACTATAAACCATAATATCATCAACGTAAACAACAACAAATTTACCAATAAAATGCCGTAGCACATGGTTCATAAGTCGCATAAAAGTGCTAGGGGCGTTCGTTAGACCAAATGGCATAACTAACCACTCATAGAGGCCAAACTTTGTTTTTAAAGCCGTTTTCCACTCGTCGCCTTCTTTCATTCTAATTTGGTGATAACCAGATTTCAAGTCAATTTTTGAAAACACGCGAGCACCATAAAGCTCATCAAGCATATCATCTAGCCTAGGAATCGGGTGACGATACTTAATTGTAATTTTATTAACAGCTCGAGACATATGCCACGTACCATCTGTCTTTGGGACGAGAATTACCGGGACAACGCATGGACTAAGGGACTCGCGGATTAACCCCTTCGAAAGCAACTCGTCAACTTGTTTTTGTAACTCTTTTGTCTCCTCCGGATTTGCACGATAGGCGGGTCGGTTCGGTATGGCTGATCCGGGTAGGAATTCAATCTCGTGCTCGATCCCTCTAATCGGCGGTAGCTCGCATGGCATTTCATCGGGCAAAACATCTGCAAAATCTTTCAAAACATCCACGATTTCCGAAGGTATGGAATTCGAAAGATCGTTAGAGATAGTGTCGCTTAGTAAGAGAAGGTAAATTGGCTTGCGAGAAGCCATGGCCCGATCACATCTCTCACGCTAGCGAAGAAAGCGCCTTTTTTCTCACTTGCTTTCGGCTCTTTTCTCACATTTTTTTCCTTTTTTCTTTCCCTCATCTTTTTCATTTTTTTCTCCCTCACTCGCTTTTTCTTTCTCTCTACTCTCATATTTTATTTTTTCGCTCATCTTGACCTGCTCTTTGTAACTTGTTGCGGTGTCAATGGAACAAGCGTGTATGTCTTATTCATGTGACGATCTTGTATTTGTTCGTATTCCCCTTGTGTTCAGCGTCACAATCAAACTCCCAAGGACGTCCAACCAATATATGACCAGCACTCATCGACACAACATCGCACAAAACCTCATCTTCGTACTTGCCGATCGAGAACTTCACTAGAGCTTGTCGGTTGGCCCTTATCTCACTACTATCGTTCAGCCACCGTAACCGATATGGAGACGGATGTTTGATCAAGGGTAACCCAAGCTTTTCGACAAGGTATGAACTAACACAATCCGCCATCATTATCATCGTGCATACCTTTTCTTGGACCTTGCATCGGGTGTGGAAGATGTTATGTCTTTGTGAGTCGTCTTCTTTTACGTGTACGTTCAACGCCCTCATGTAACAAGAAGCTCGTCACAACTTGATTCGTGTTGTTCGCCTTCATCTTCATGTTCTTATTTCGCATCGCTATCATCCTCACTTACGTACGTACCATCATCGAGCATGACCATGGTTTTCGTGTTCGGACATTGTGATGCGATGTGGCCCTTTCTTAAACACTTAAAACAGGTCACACGAGAAGAAGTACCCTTACTTGATTCACCTTTCGAGAAGTTTTCAGGATCGTTCTTCTTTGGTTCTGATTTCTTCTCGACTTCACCATCTCGCTTCGGGTGACTAGGGTTTTTCCACGGGGTCGGCTTAGAAGCTCGATTGTCTTTCCTCTTTAGTTGGTGCTCTACATTCTCAGCCATGTGTAGCATCTCCTCCATGTCAAGATAGTGCTGTAACTCAACGATGTCGGCAATCTCTCGCCTCAACCCTCGTAAGAACCGAGCCATGGTAGCTTCCGGATCTTCCTCGACATTAGCTCTTGTCATAGCCGTATCTAACTCTTGGTAGTATTCCTCGACACTCCTCGATCCTTGCACCATGCTTTGAAGCTTGTTGTACAGCTCACGATAGTAATGAGGGGGAACAAATCGCTTCCTCATAATCGCTTTCATCTCGGCCCACATTCTGATTGGTCGCTCGCGATTTCTTCGCCTTGTCGCCACTAGTTTGTCCCACCAAGCTAATGCATAGTTATGGAATTCAAGTGATGCGAGCTGAACCTTCGTTTCTTCGGAGTAAATGTGGAGTGAGAATATTTTCTCAAGCTTGGCCTCCCACTCAATATAGGCTTCGGGGTCACTTTTCCTTGAAACTTCGAATACTCATTTTGGTGCCAAACTGATGTGAACCTCGATGGGGAGCACGAGTTTCACCTAGAAAAATACCGTGCCTTGAATGGCGAAAGACGCAAATATATGTCTCTAACTAATCCCTCATGCGAACCCAACAGCAATAGGTATATTAAACCTATCACCTTTAGATCACACACGAAGAAGTGTCCCGGATACCCCACCCCCAATGACCTAACGAACACAACAACAATAGGTATATTAAACCTATCACCTTTGAATCACGAAGGCTATATGAAGATGGTTTTTTGGCGCCACAACTAAATGGAACGAGTTCAGTTGATAAGCCGGAAAGTATTTGCACGTAAATTGCAAAGACTCGAACTAGCACTCGGAGAGCTAGAGAAAAAGAAAACCTTACAAGTTCAAAATGATAATTGTTTTTAAAATTCGTGCATACATAGATTATTAATAGAAGAACCAGGCTAAAAGCATTAAATAAACTTTGACTAAAAATGAAGACTTAATGCAATGTATGACTTCAAGGTGACTTTTGATGACTGCAAGATGAACTTTTGAATGACTATTTGGCTTTCTTCATGCATGCCACGAATTTGCCATCCCAACTTGACTTGGACCACTTACTTTGAACTTGAGATGGGACTTGAAAGGTCATGGACGAGTTTTTCTTGACTTTCATTGAACCTTCTTTTTCAGCTCCTTCTTGGGTCGATTGGTTGGGCTTTGTTACTTCCAAAAGGTTGATAGAATTGGACCTGTAATTATGAGAATTAGCCTCATTATCTTGGGCTTCCATAAAGAGTTTGCTCAAGGCCTCATTCATCTTCTTCTTCCTTAATCTAGTCAACGGGCCGGCCATTCCTTCGAGCGCGTTCGGTGGACTAATGTTTGGGAGGGTTTCTCCTTGTCTCATGTTGTCTTTCGAGCTTGCGCCCTGGATTGCATCAGTAATAATTGATATCATTAACCAAACTCTCAAAGTTAAGCTACGGAGGAGAGTTCAAACAGTAGTCAAACGTAAGCTAGGAAGGGTATGGATTTTTGTTAAGATTTTCATGTTTTAGTTATTATCTAGCATGTTTATTATGGTTAGCAAGCAAGAAATTTCATATGTTCGTGTTTTTTATAAGTTCTGGATTTGTCAAGTTGAACGTGTTTGAAGATTTTATGAAGTTTAAAATGTTCTTTAAAAGTTATGAGTTTGATCGAATGATTTTAAGATTTCTTGAAATAATGTTTAGATATATGATTTAGAAAGAATTTGGAAGTAAAATTTTATAAGAATTCGAACAAAAGTTCAAAACAAAGTTCGAACTTGAGGTCGAAATTAGTTTCGTACTATTTTAAAGAAGGTTTAACGATGTTAGGAAAAAGGTCATAATCATTGGAACAATTAGATGTTGAATGGGAATTAGAAAAGTTGAACAGAAGTTGGAAACAAATTGCGAACTCAAAGTTCGAACAAGTTTCAAACATCAAGTTAGAAATTAGTTACGAACTATGCTAATGAACGATAAGGATGTATTAGAAGGAGGATTTACACATAATGGTTGTATTAGGTAAAGGTCATAATCAATGGAACTATTATATGTTTGAATGGAAGACAATTCCGAACGAAGGGATAAGGATGTGTATTAGAAAAAGGATTAACACATGATGTTGGTATTTGGTAAAGGTCATAATCAATGGAACTATTACATGCTTGATTGGAATAAGAAAATTTGAACAAGAAGTTCGAAATTAACAGAAAATGATCAACATATGATATTTAAATAAAGTAAGGGTCATTATCATTGGTAACTATTATATGTCAGTGATCGAACCTGAAGTTCGAAACCAATTTCGAACTTGAAATTCAAAATAAGTTTCGAACAACAAATTCGAAACATGTCTATGTCCAAGCAATTTAATTTTCGAAACTATGTTATGTCATTTTTGAACAAAGTACTCAATATCAAGTTAATCTTAAAACATGAACATTTCAATATTTAAGGAATTTCAAAATGCATATGGGCAATCAACTTAGCGAAGTTTTGAGATCAGCTAAAAATTATAACGATTCATATAGAAAGAAAAATAAAGAGCTATGAACAGGGTATATGATCATGCATGATAAAGTATACATATATACTTACTTTATTTAAGGTTTTATATTTACGAAAGTAAAATACCACTATAGGTCGGAATCTGAAAAGGCAAGGGCAACGTCGAGTCATGAAAAGGGTTTTAAACCATACTGCGGTATGATTTGCACCACGTGATCTGTTTTTATGTGTCTTATGTGCTCACATGCTTTATTTGATTTATGGATTTGAAATTTTATGATGTGAAGTGGTACATGAAGTTGATTAGATTCATGTGATTATAAAGGATGATTATGTAGTATAGGCCAACGGTTTGTATGAAATGTATCTCATACAAGCTAAAGTTTCTTCTATGTGTTTATATGATTATGTGAATATATGTTTATGTGAATTTATTGATTTACGATTTTACGACATAAATTGTTAGGTCCTCAATTATCAACTCCTATGATCCTAGACTCAAATCCTAAGGAATTCGATTAGAATTGAATGGATTGAATTCCGATCGAAAACGTTCGATGAAGAACACAAGAGAGAATTCGGGTAGTGAGAGACAAATTTCTGAGTTTCTTTATCTAGAATAGGATTTGGCAGCCTTACGGATCAATTCTCTAATTTCTATATTAATCTCAATATTTGTACATGTATTTATACCAAACAAACTTGGTATAAAATCAAACTAGTCCTAATCTAAGGACTATTACAAATAACGCCCCAATCTACCAAGAAAGCTAATAATCAAAGCACAATTACAGTGTATTCTACAATCTCCCCCTTTGTGCTTGATTTCTCTTCCGCACTGTCTGTCTTCGTTGAACGTAGTAAGACCTGCGCAAGCCCGACGCATACTCGAAGTCCCTTAGCATGTTCCTCAGCTCCAGTCGCTCCTCAATGTCATCAAGTAGTTCCAACAGGAGCGACTGTTCTCTCACGAACCTGTGAATCCTCAGCATTATCTCTCGATTGATCTCTTCCAATCTCTTTTCTATGTTCAGCCTGATCACCTTGAGCGTTCCGTCGCAAAACTTATGAATCTCAGTCTTCAGCATCATCCAGTCTTATTAGCTATTGGATTGTGGTAGGTGACGCCTAAGACTGAGCTGATATGTACGTGATTGCTTGGAACCCTTCGAGTTTAGGTCTTTGATTGAGCGGGGCGGTCATGTTGACCTTCTTCATATTGCTCTCCAGAGCCTTCTGAAGGTCATGTGCGACGGAGTACTTGACTTGTCGTAACATGAGTCGTAAAGTCCCTCGAGTCATTCGTTCTTGATAAAGCCTTGAGGACCTTTGTACTTCTCTACATAGAGTTGGTAGAGCTTGTACACCTCCTTGGCAGGAAGATAGGTAGGTCACTCTCGCTTAGTTCTTCTCGAGTTCTGTCTATCCGCTCTATCACGTAGTATGGCGTTGGAAGATTCCCTTTAGTGCAGTAGACGCTGAGTAGCTGACAGATTGGGCAATTCCTTGAAGTGACTCTTTAGCCGTTTCATATGAATCCCCAGCCTCATGTCTGGTCCGAGTTGGGTCAGCATCCAATGATAACTCATCCTTTTCTCCTGCTCCCAGTGAAAGATGCCTCTGAGTTCGAACTCGTTCGGCGTCTTGATTTTGTTCGGTGACCTCAAAATATTTTGACGAACTTCTTCTAGAATGGATCTCGATCCTTATATTTTCCCACTACGTGTCACTGCGAACGATTCCAGGCATTTGTCTTGTAGGCGAGGCCGCTCGTTGCGCAATTAATTCTGGAAGCCTTGCGGGAATGCCTTCCTGAAGTTCTTCGCCTTCCTGAAGTTCTTCGTCTTCAATTAAAACTAAGTCAACCGAAGCTGCTTGGAGGAACTGTCGACGTCCCTGATGCGTTGTCTTTGAGCTTCATCAGGCATGCTGTGGGTCATCCATTGTCCTTCGAAGATGTACTTATCTAGGAATTCGTGCGGATTGACAACGTGGCCAGAAGTACCCGGATGGTTTGGAGCGATCGAGGGAGTAGCTTGAGTAGCTGCTAGGGCTACGAGCATCGCGGCACTTGCTTCTTCTTCCAGAAGCAATGGGCTTGTGAAGGTCGGTGGCGTGGGCGGAGGCGTCTTTAGTTGAAAGGTTGGTGGGTCGATGTGGGTTTGAGTTTGGGTGTGAGTGATGCGGTGCGTGGTGGTGGTTGTTTGGTAGTGGGTTGTGAGGTTCCAGCGGCTCCTTTACTTGTCTGAGTCGCGCCAGGGTTCTGTCTCTGACCCCTTGTGATAAGTCTTAGACTCTTCTCCCCCTCAGGTCGACCCTGATCGTCTGGGTCGTCATGTCGGCATTTGGAGTGGGAACCTTGACCGCGGCACGTTTGGGATGGGTCAGGACGATCGACGAGACGGCGGAAGAGATCTTCTTCTTCCGGCGTTCGTGTGGTTAGTTCTAGTAGCCTGGCGACCAAAATGGAGTGGAGTTCGCCGATGGGTACGGTTGCGGGATTTATTAGGTTGTGGGTGAGGATGGGTGTTGGGACTTGTGTGGACAGTGTGGGTTGAGGTGGTGTGTGGATGGATTGTGACGAAGACGGCCCTGAGACGGGTGCTTTCCCAAGATCTGGTGGGAGGTCTCGATGGCATTGCGCACGCCCTCCATAATCTTGTCTCCAAAATCCTTTAGCGCGTTGGCGAGAGCGGCCTGAAGTCTGTCTTCAGTCACATACGGAGCGGACTCCTCGTTGTAGATGTTCCAGGATGACTGATGTCGCCTGTTATCAACCCGTGAGCTAACACCGGGTCCTCAGGTTGGCTCGCACTCACTTGAGGTTGTGACTGTTGGAGACTTCCACCCAATCCTTGAGTCGAATCTTGAAGATTCTCCTCTATGGGTGTTGTGACAGGTTCTGTTGAACCTGTGAACCAGACATCGGAGATTGTGTTGCGGCTCAAGATTGAGCGAAGTAGTGGCCGCAGCACTTGAATAGATGATTGGCGCGGTATTTGGTACGGTGGTGACGGCGGTGAAGAGGGACTCGATTTGTATGCTAAGTCGTCTGGGAGTCCGTCTTATCAAGCTGATCTCCTCATTGGACTCCGTGTCGGATGAGGTGGCTGTGTGAGGAGTGGGTCACGTTCACGTCCTCAAGAGCCTGACCCGTCACCAGTGGAATTGAGCTGTGCCTCATTTCTGCCTCGGGCTGTGCTACTTGTGGAAAACCTCTTCAATGGTTTTCGAGCACACCAACATGGACGGGCACTTCCACTTGGAATGTTTCTTCTGGAGCTTCTTGTTCCAACTCTGCCGCCACAGCATTGATCAACATGGCATCTATATCAGGAATTTGTTCGTCCTGAGTTGGAAGCTCCTGCTCTAGCTCCTGGGCCACTATATCAATCATCATGGCGTCAGGGCTTGAGTGTTGTTGTTGTGGAGGGCTCACTTGAAACCTGTCGGGGGCCCTCGAATTATTTGCTCATTAAGGTGATGTTCCCGACAGTATCTCTGATATTCATCCCCGCGGGTCAGCGAGGCGTAACAGCTCAAGCGGAATGGCCATAGATGGCTGAGTTAGGTCCGCGAGCCTGGGGTTGTGAAAGAATTTTAGCATAGGTGGCTGATAGTTTCCTCCCGAGGCAGGCGAGGAATATTCTGCTCGTACATCTCCATTTGTTGTCGGATGATGACAGAGAACCATCTCGCATACGCACATTTTTGGATCGTTTGTTCTCTTTTTGTCTGATCTGTTCTGCGAGGTCATTTCAGATCAGTTGAGCGAAATCGTAATTCCACGACAACACTACTCTGTGAAATATTCGGAGGATGTGGCCGTGCCTTTGTCGAAGCCTGCGTGCTTCGGGGACAGACACTTATTGATTATGCCAAAGGTGTCTTCCAGGGACGGGAAATCCCGTTGCTCTGCATCTGAGCTAACTTGGTGAGCGGCGGACGGTACCCCATCTGGAGGAAATATTCTTCATCTGATGGGAGGGGGTCGTAATTTTGGCTGTGAGGGAGGTCGAGCATAGTCTGAGGTCGTTCTTGCTCATACAGATGTGCCTCGTCCCTACAACTGTAGTAAAATGATACGCCCCGTCCAAGATGATGCTCTTGATAGTACCCCAGAACTGCTGGAGGTAGACCATCGGCACCGAGGCCGTCACAGAGCATGCCATAATGGATGGCCTTGCAGTATAGACACGATGATGTCGTCTGGACACCGGAAGGTGGCCAGATCTAATTGGAAGTTCGTGTCGTGTACATTGAGGTACATAGCCTTCTCGTAGATATGGTTGTAAGTAGGGTAGTGATCCATCTGAAATACAAACTCAAATCGTTAGCTAGATTAAAATTTAGTCGAAATTAGTTTTATCAAACCATAATGATGAAGCTAGTAATAACATGTTTGATAAAATTGTAGTGGAGATATGAATGCACATATAGGTCTTAGAGTGAATTTTAAGTTGTAATTTTATTTCGACATAGAAAATCTGATCGAAATTTTACTAAGTGTTGAAAACACTATTCACTACGTGCTTTTTATCGCGCGAGAATCTGAAATTCTCAATTGAATTACCTAAATGTGATTTTGATTGAATATTTGCGATCGAAATTTTATTCGCTAAAGATTAAAAAAAAAGACATAGAAAATTTCTAAGTTTTGAACTAAGTTTTTGGTACTGTAGCCGAGAAATGTTACGATCGAGAAAAATTTCCGTGTAAATTTACGATCGAGAATTTAGATTTCCAAGTAAATTTACGATAAATTTTTCGCGCGTGAATAAAATTTTAGCTATGAAAATTAACGAGTGAGAAAGATTTTCGATTTTAAAAGATTTTCGCTGCGAAAGTTTGCGATCGAGAAATTTTATCGTCGAAAAAATTAATTTCTCGCCGCTAAATTTTCGACCGAGAACAAAATTGAAATCGAAATTTGTGACTGTAAGTTTTGCGCTCGAAATTTTAAAGGGACTGCATCTATTTTAACTATTCCTCTATTAATATTTCGCTCGCATAAAATCAAAATGTATTTCTCGTTGTAAGTAATTTATGATCTACGTTATTAAACTTAATGTCTAAATCAAAAGATTAGCGACCGAAAATCTTTTACGATGCAAACAGTGACTTATCAAATGAGATTCATTTTAACTCAGTGATCAAGAGACATCGAAACTACCCTATTATGCAGTTTTTAACCTACTTTATACTTAGAGAGGTCTAAAATCCTGCAAACAAGAGTTCTAGTTCTCAGAATACGAACAGCCGAGAAATAATCACAGAATCATGCGAAATATTCCAAAATACAGATGCAAATCTAGTTTAAATGCACGATAAACCCTAATAGAAGTCAAATCTACCTTCTAATGACGAAAATCAGATGCAAAATTGAAAGATTTTGAAGATTTTGACGTTCGTCTTTTAGGAGAAGAAATTTTTCGCTCGAGAATTTGACTGTTGATTTTTGCAATCGAGGGTTTAGCGTGTATTTAGGAATTTTTCGACTGCAAGTAATGATTTTTTTCGTTTAATTTTGGGCTGATTAGACATTTTTTGTGAGACTCAGTGAATTCAAGCCCATTACTATTTGCGACCGAGAAACTGCCTTTGTTTACTGTTTGAATTTTCGCTCGACAAGATTTGATAAAAAATTTTCATTTGATTCCTGTGTAATTTTCGCTCGTCAGTCATTTTTTTGAGAGCGTAAATTAACACTTGGTCCCAAATCAATTTTCGCTCGAGAAACTGTGATTGAAAATTACCAAATTCACCCGAGTTTCTCGATAGTAAGTTTTCCTTAATTTCTCAAGATTGATCCTAAATTTTAAAATTAAACCACAAAATTACTTCTTCTAAGTATAAACGAAGTGCAATTAACTCCCTGTATTTCCGAAGAAATGACATCTGGCTCCAAGATTGATCTTCAATAATCTGCAGTACTTAGAGGAAAATGTCGAGAATATTAGAGTTGATTAAGAAGTAATTTTTCTAATAAGGCTCCCCTGAATTGTTTTACCAATGTCTTGAGTCCACAGTCATGACGATTAGTGAAGTCCTCCTTATTTAAGCGTTGTCCTGAGAGAATCAAAATGAAAGATTTCTGCAACACTTAAAGAAAAACATCAAAAATATTTGGAGCTCAAAAACATGGAGTCATTGTAGATGCTCCCCCTCACATAGTGCACATGTATCAATTTATCACGTAATTATGCAAATCAATACAAGTAACAATCATATAACACGCAACTATCACTTTAGACTAGTTACATGTTCCCCTAATCATGTAATAAAGATTTCGCGAGGGTATGAGCTAAAACAAATATTCGCATTTTAATCAATTTAATGCCAATGCAAGTTAAATATGGATTCAAATGTGCGAAATATGTATATATATATATATATATTACTTTTTCAAATTGTATATCTATATATATATATAATTTTCAGATGTAATATAATCTTTTTAATGGTATGGGGTCAGATTATTTTGCTTCAAGCGATCGTCACGCCTAAGTTTTCGTATGACACTTGAAAGACACACTGCCGTCAAGTCTAGCGATCAAACTAAAGTCCTAAGATCATAGGTGATCCATTTCGACAACTCTCACTAAGTTCACTCTAGCGCTCTTATTATTTTTTGACTCGGGGATTTTATATATATATATATATATATATATATCGCTCAAGTCAACACAAGCAATTTTAGGTCAATTTTCCTATGATCAAGGGATAATTAATCATTTCACCTAAGCTAGAGATCGTCGTTTGGAATCAAAGGGACTTTTAAGGGTTTAATTTGGGAAGGACTTAGGGAGGAAGGAAATTTATAGGAAAAGTGAGTTTATCTGTATCGTCTTCCATTTCTACGTCCGTCTCCTTCTTTTCTTTCGCAAACAGAAATTTTCATCTTTTCGATCCCATCCCTTATGTTATCCCTTTATGCTCAAGCTGAAGCTCCACTTCTCCACGAGGCTCTAGGAGATTATCGTAGGCGAAGTTCTTCCTGTTGGTTCTTGGGCTGATACCGTGCTCCTCTTCTCTTAATCCCTAGAGAGGTTTCAGAGATTATCAATTTGGAAAAGTTCACGGTTATGGAATTCTTACCCAAGGCTGTGCTCCTCTTCTCATTTCCGATATAAGACAGGATTATCGTTGGAGAAGTTCACTTCGAGGTGCTCCTCCTTCCAGCCGTTCTGACGAGCGTACGAGATTATCGACGGAGAAATTCACAGCAGGATCCATGCCTTCTTTTGGTAGTTTGAAAAGCAGGTTCCTTTGGTCTGTTTTTGTGCGTTGAGCATTGCCTTTTTTAGTCATCCATTTTCTTTTACTTTTCTCCCCCTACTTTTCTTGTCTGAACAACCATTTGACGAAAATAGATTCGGTTGAAGGTTGAAATGGGTTTCAATGAAGAAAAGGAAGTCGGAGAAGGTCCAAAGTGGATGACTAAGGGCTATGATATGGAAAAGGATTTGCAAAGGCCGAGTGAGGAATTGCCTAAATGCCCCAAATCATTTTCCTGACGATCTAAAGAAGGGCGAGTATGAAGCCAAGTATCACTAGAAAATACATTTAATTGAAGTGTGACTTCACTCGAGAGATAGATCCAAGAGAGGCAAATTGAAAGGCTAGAGTCCCTCATATTTGTAAGGTGGTTTTGTGTCTATTGTGGCAAACTTAAGACCTTTAGACACAAGAATGTGACTTAGACTGACAGAATTAAGCAGTTGAATCGGTCGCATGTCGGAAAAACTTTACGTGACTTAGACCGAAGCATCCTAGAGGATCTCGTCATTCCCCTCTATTATAGATATATGTATAGTTTTGTTGTTTTTGTTTTTTTTATTATCACGCAAGATAAGACAAGTGAGCATGGAAACACATAGAGTAGAGCATGTGATAGCACAGAAGATCAGGTTAGGCATATATCACGGGAGATCAACATGCCTAGTTTTCCGACAAGGAATTGGAATCGTTTTTCATCCAATGCCTTGGTGAAAATGTCGTTTAGTTGATATTCCGTGTTCATAAAGTACATGTCAACGGTGCCTTTTCTACGTGATCTTTGATAAAGTGATATCTAATGTCTAGGTGTTTCGCCCGTGAATGGTGAACACGATTGCATGTATCGCAATGGCACTGTGACTATCACTATATATGAGTATATTATTTAAATTGTACCCATAGTCGCGAAGCTGAGTCCGCATCCATAGCATCTGGGAGCAACAGCTGGCGGCTGCGACGTATTCAGCTTCAGCCGTCGAAGTTGAGACGCAATTTGCTTTTCGGATGACCAACAGACCGGCTTTTCGCCTAGAAATTGAGCGCCACCGGAGGTACTTTTCCTGTCCATTCGGCAACCTGCATAATCAGCGCCAGTATAGCCGATAAGTTTTGAAATTCGTACCTTTAGGATACCATATTCCTAAGGTAGATGTGCCCTTAAGGTAGCGAAGAATGCGCTTCACCGCGAGCATGTATGATTCTTTGGGATCGGCTTGGAAGCGGGCACAAGACAAGTGGAAACATGATATCCGACCGGCTCGAAGTGAGATAGAGAAGAGATCCAATTATGCTGCGGTAGAGTGTGATGTCAACCGATTTTCCTATGTGATCGGCATCCAACTTGCAGCTTGTTGACATAGGAGTGCTGAGAGGCTTGCTCTGATCTTGATGGAACTTTTTCAGAATGTCCTTAATATAATTTGTTTGACTGATAATTTCCATCATTGAGCTGCCTGACTTGAAGTCCTAGGAAGAATTGCATCTCTCCCATGTGGCTCATTTCGAATTTACTCTTCATGAGATCTCCAAACTTGTTGCAAAGTCGTGGATTTGTTGAACCGAAAATGATGTCGTCGACTTAAACTTGAACGACCATTAGATCCTTGTCTTGCCATTTGATGAAGAGGGTCATATCGATTGTTCCTCGAATAAATCCAGACATTACGAGAAAGTCACTCAGGAGATCATACCAAACACGTGGGGCTTGTTTTAGTCTGTAGAGAGCTTTATCCAATCGATAGATGTGATTGGGATGTTCTTGATCAACGAAGCCGTCTGGCTGAGCGACATAGACTTCTTCTTTAAGTACGCCATTGAGAAAGGCGGTTTTAACGTCCATTTGATAGACCTTGAAGTCTTTATGAGCAGCGTAAGCCAATAAGAGACGAATGGCTTCAATTCGGGCAACAGGAGCATACGTTTTGTCGTAGTCAATGCCTTCATGTTGGTTGTATCCCTTGGCAACTAATCGTGCCTTGTTCCGTATCACTTTGCCATCTTCATTCTTCTTGTTCTTGAATATCGATTTTGTCCCGATGATAGTTTTCCCATGCGGATGGGGTACTAATTTCCTCACTTGAAGACGTTCGAATTGGTTGATTTCCTCTTGCATTGCAATTATCCAATCCGGGTCTCGTAGTGCGTCTGCTACTTTAGTAGGCTCGTTTTGGCCTAAGAAGCAGCTAAAAAGACCGCTTTGATGTCGTGTCCTTACTCCGCTCGAAGGATCGTCAATTATCTGATCAACCGGGTGAGCTCTAGTCCACTTGCGCTCATGTGGCAAGCTGAAGATGAAGCATCAGCCATTGTGGGTCTAGATTTCCAATGATCTCCGATTGCTCATTTTGTGTGGGGAAGTTCCAAGTTCTCCAATTCAGACTTGCCACAGCACATTGACGAATTGGATGAGGTAGGGACTGTTGAAGAACTTGGTACATAGGCCTCATCGGGTATAGTATTAACGGTGAGAGGCTCAAAGAGGGAATCCAAGTCTTCTAAAACAAGTCTTAGCACTTAGTCTGGCGTTGATTGCTGAATTGGTGCCATCTTCTGCTGGTTTTCTGCCAATACACCAGTGAATACGGGTTCTGAGATGTTGTCTTCAGAAGCCGACGGGTTAAGTACGGGTCCTGAACTGAGGTGTGCAGGAGCCATCTCGTTCACTTCGTAAAAAGTGACGTTATAGCTTTCCATGATCGTGCGGTTGGACTTGATGTATACTCGGTACGCTTTTGAAGTTGAAGAATACCCGACGAAAGTTGCTTCGAATGCTTTAGGGTTGAACTTTGCACGTTGCTCTCTGTCGTTCGCCACAAAGCACTTGCACCCGAAGACTTTAAAGAATGAGATGTTGGGTACTCTCTTAGTGACAATCTCGTACGAGTCTTGTTGAGTCGTTTGTGAACCACCGTCCTGTTTTGGGTAAAACAGGCGGTATTTACTACTTCAGTCCAAAGAAAGTGTGGAAGGCCGGGTGGATCAGCATTGTACGGAGGCTTCCACTAGGGTTCTGTTTTTTCCTCTCAACGGCCCCATTTTGTTGAGGTGTTTTTGCGGCTGAGAATTGTTGACTAATTCCAAGTTTCTGATAGAAAGCACTGAGATATTTATTCTTGAACTCAGTGCCGTTGTCTGTTTGAATAACTTGAATAGTCTGTTGCAGCAGATTCTGAGTAGTGTTCACAAAGTTGATAATCAAGTCCCCTGTCCCACCTTTGGTTCGGAGGAACTTTGTCCAAGTATAGTGAGAAAAGTCATCGACGATAACTAGCACGTACTTGCATCTATTGATACTCTGTGTGCATTGGCCCATAGAGGTCCATGTGGATTAGCTCCAATGGGCGAGTGGTATACGCAACTTGCTTGAGATGATGAGACGCTCGCTTCATTTTTCCTAATTGATATGCCGAACATTGATGCTCCTTTTGTAGTAATATAGTTGGAAGACCGTGAACCAACTTTTTCGTAGAAAGGCTTTGGAGAGCTTTCATATTCAGATGAGACATTCGTTGATGCCATAAGTTGTTCCTTTGTACGATAGTCTGAGAAATGAGGCATACAGCTGTCGAGGGCCGCACGGATGTTAGGTTGATCGTGTAAAGATTCGATTCCGAAGTCCGTAGAGGAGTTCTATGTCCTGACTATCCAAATTCTGCACAGGTCAGCATGAAAGACCACTTCAATCCTTTATCACAGAATTGGCCTATGCTAACAAGTTATGGCGGAGGCCTTCGACATAAGAGACATCTTTTATCGTCGGATTTTCCAAAATAATATCCCCGCATCCAAGAATGGGAGCTGAATCATTGTTTCCGAATCTGACTTTGCCGTTTCGGTCGGTCTTTCTAGTTGCTCAGCAGCTCTTGACTTCCAGTCATGTGTGTGGAGCAACCAGAGTCGAGGTACCACACATGATGGATCTGCAGAAACACGTTAGAGAGCTGGTAACCACTTAAGCATGGGTCCTCTCAGATTAGCAGATATAGTTTTTGGTTCATATATGATTCCTAAATTTTTACTTGAGGGAATTTTAATAACCCATTTCACTTTCGGAGAAGTAGGTTTGCGTTTTGCCTCTTTAGGTGACTTGGCCTTTTCGGCTTTTGTCATCCTAGGTAAAGATTTAGGAACCCATTTCGGTTGAACCTTGCCGGGAAGGTTAATTTCAGCTCGTACAAATGCTTTGATAGTCTTGACCGAGGAAATATTTTCTTTTGATATCTCCTAAGGTGCTTGGTGGACTCAATCTTTACGGGATAACTTAGGTGAGAAAAAGCATGCACAGCGCCATAGGCTTTCTTTATGGCTGGATCTTGTTTTCTACGGATTTTCCTTGCGGCATTTGTTTCAGAATTATTATGTTTAATTTGTGAAGTAGAGCCTATTTCGTAGTTATTGCTTCTAAAAGTAATAGGCTGGTAACAAGTAGAAGCAACTATTTGAAGCGAAGAAATGGCTCTTTTACTTCTATGAGTGTCATTTATTTGTACAAAAGGAGTAACATTCTCAAATCTACTAGCTCCTTTTTAAGACTACACACTCTCGCCTTTGGTTCTAGTGCTTGTGCTACGCTCCCTGTAGACGTAGGTAAACTAAATTTAGTCTTATCACTTTTAACAGAATAATTAATGCACTTATGATCTTTCGAAGGCGATTTTTCATTTTTCACGATTTTCATAATAGCGTGTGAGGTATTTGAGAAGATGAGGAAGTTTTGACATTTTCCATCTCTTTTTAAGAACTTTTTCTTTTCAGATTCGAAGTTCTCTCTTTCTTTATCTAATTTTGCTTGAGATTCCTCTATCTGTTTCACTATAGGAGGTATGTAGAGAGAATTTTTATAATGAACGTCTTTGACTTCCTCGTAGTGTGTTTGAACGTCATGAGGTAGAACTTGAACTAAATCGCAGACAGGTGTTAAAGATGGTTTCATATTTTTGTCTCTTTCATTTAGTTCTTTGTAGTCAAAGGGGATTTCAGGCACATGCGAGGCTTTTCTCATGGATGGATTGAAAGTATTTTGATATGTCGATTCCGTATAATCTCTAAAGTTAAAGCTAAAGCCATGTTTTTAATATCATATTTCTTCCTTACGTAAAACACGTGGGTTAGTGAAACCTAGGCCTTCTTTTGGATTATAGAAATCTGTATCCTTGGGCTGGTTCGAAAATATGTCTGTTCAGAGTGTCCTACGCGTAGAAGATCATCTATTTTATTAATTTTCGCATATAACTTCTTACGTTCCTCACCTAGGAGCATAATTATTTTCTACCGTCAGTTTAGCGGCTTGACAGGCATCTTGTTCTTTACTAAGCTCACTAACCTTAGTATTAGATATTTCTACTTCAGCTTCTAAGTTAGTGATCTTAGTGGTAGCATCAGGTAACCTACAATTTACGGTGGCTTTCTCATTGAGATTCCTAACCAAGCAATTGTAGTTATTTGCTAGTCTATCTTCTAAGTCCTTAATCTTTTGGCTATGCTGTCCTGTCTGAGGTTGACTAGTCTCTCTAGCATCAGGTAACCTACAATCTACCTCTTGTGATGAGATGGATGCGTCGTCATCGTCCGTCTGGTTTGAAGTTTCAGCATCCCGGGTGTCGTCCAATCGGGCCATGAGGGCTAAATTCTCCTCTTCGGAGTTGGACGTGTCTTCGAGCCAGTGGTCCTGCTCTGCCATGAGGGCTACTCCAGCTTCCTTCTGCTTTGAAAGTTGAAGCTTTCTGGAGTAGTAATTAGAATCTCTCTTCTTGGGAAGAGTTCATTCTCTGACAAAATGACCAGGCTTGCCACGATGAAGCACTTGTTGGGCTCTTTGGTGTTTTTGATTTCGGAGCTCTCAGGTGCACGTTCTTTATTCTTAGAGCTTGAGGTCCGAAGTCGGTTGGCCGAAGATGAGGACTTCTTTTTGAAGTACTTCTTGCTCATCATTTGCCGATTAGAGCCAACTGCTTCCCCAGTGCTTTCATGCTTGGCTCATTGTCTGTCTCCGAATCTTCTTCTGACTCTGATGGGGAGGGAGGCCTAACGATCTTCTCTTTGCGAGACCTTGTTCCACGCTTCTCTCGAGACAAGGGCAACAGTGTCTTCAATCTGCTTGCCCTTTTGCTCCTTATGAATCTCACAAATATCTTCCTCATGTTGGGCGAGATTGTCAAAGACTGCATGGATATCCAACTCCTCCAAATCTTTGTTTTGCCTAAGTTGAGTGGATATCTTTTTTCAGGCTGAGGGCAGGGAGGATAGAATCTGATGTTTGTTTCCATGTTTGTCTTAGAGATTTCTATTTTCCCCATCTCATTAAGAAGGGTGAGGAACCTTTGATATACGTCATATAGGCCCTCCTCCGGCTTTGCTTTGAATGAGTCATAAGCCGTGAGGATATTTGCCTTTTTTGGCCTTGATGCCCACTTCCGTCCTTTGCACCATTCTATGCAGTTCATCCCACATCCCCTTATGGGAGGCTGTTTATCTGTCTACAGATGTCGTTGGGGATGCCCTGCATGAGTGTATTCATTGCTATCAATCTACCTTAGCGCGGGCTCTTTCCTTCATCTAGGCTCCTTCAATCGCCTAGTAGCGCGAATATGAGGAGCAACCGTGTCATCACCGGCTACAGTGACCCGAATTGTGCGGGCCCTTCTTCGAGTGACTTTAGTAGATTTTCGGCTTGATCTTTCAAGGCTATGAAATTGAGGAAGCGACTTCTCCAATTGTATATTCGCCGCGTTGAAAGATCGGCGGACGATTGTCGCTTCCTAGTGAGTAAGCATCCATTTTTTCTTTGTGGTGGATTTGATGAAGGATCTTCGTTTGAATAGACTTTGATGTAATATACTTCACAGGTAGCAGATTTGTTAGTAGCGTTTGATTTAAAAACATGATCGAGAAATATTTTTGATTCATTCATTACTGTTTGATCAAAAATAATTTCGTTGATTTAATCGTAAAGTTACTGTTCTCCGCGTCTGGTACTGTAGACGAGAAGTTTGACGAGCGAGAAAATTAGCCTAAAGTATCTCGGTCGAAAAACTTTTTCAGTGTGTGAATTTATTTCGATCGTTAAGAAACAGTACAGTCAGTATGTTTCTCGCGAAGTCAAATATTTGTCTGACCGAAAGAGTTTTGCGATCCTAAAAGATTTTTCGCTTGGTCCAACTAGAGAGTCTGACCGAGAAAGTTTTTTGATTGGAAAAATTTCGCACGGCAAAAGTCCAAAATCTCTTAGAAAACATTCTCGCTGAAATTAACGCTCGTAAATCTTTTACACTTCAATCGCCCTTAGCAGTAGCGACTTCTGTTTCTAATTTGTATCCTAATTGAGAAATTTTTCGCGCGTTGTTTTTCAATCGAGAAACTATTTCGATCGAAAAGCTTAGCGAGAAAAATTGAAATTATGCAGCAGTTCACAGAATACAGATTTAACACAGAATTCAAGCAACACTGAAAATTGATCGTTGAAATTTCGGGTATATGCTCGAAATTAGCTACTGAACCCCAACGAACAGATGATTAAACATGTTTTGAAGCAAATGTATTCAATTTTGCAAAAAACAGAACCCATTCAAACTGTTCTTCGCGCAAACAGTAAAATCTCGAATCAAAATTCGGTCTAAATCCTTATTCTGAACGCTACTTATCTAATCGCGATTGATCCACCTACTTATGCGAGCACAGAAACATCAAAATAAGATCAATTAAGCACATAATTTAGGCTAT
Source organism: Craterostigma plantagineum (assembly GCA_027422505.1). Taxonomy (NCBI): domain Eukaryota; kingdom Viridiplantae; phylum Streptophyta; class Magnoliopsida; order Lamiales; family Linderniaceae; genus Craterostigma; species Craterostigma plantagineum. The sequence continues at coordinate 36,994 of JAPQWV010001908.1, read as the reverse complement.
CAAATCGAAATCATTTTTCGTGCGAAATATGTTCTTCGCAGGGAACAGTTCAAAAAAATTTCGATCTGATTTCTAACAAATTTTGATTCGAACAGAACGAATCTGCTATGATACCAATTGTTAGGTCCTCAATTATCAACTCCTATGATCCTAGACTCATATCCTAAGGATTCGATTAGAATTGAATGGATTGAATTTCGATCGAAAACCTTCGATGAAGAACACGAGAGAGAATTCGGGTATAAGAGACAGATTTCTGAGTTCTCTCTCTATAATTGGATTTGGCAGCCTTTCGGATCAATTCTCTAATTTTCTGTATTAATCTCGATGTTGTACATGTATTTATACCATACAAACTTGATATAAATATCAAACTAGTCCTAATATAAGGACTATTACAAATAACGCCCCAATCTAAGGACTATTACGAATAAGTGCTATATGGATTGATTGGGATTATGTTTCCTTAATGTGCTATTATGTGTCAAAGATGTTTTTATGGACTTATGAATTATGAGGTATGTGATTTAAGGATATGAGTATAGTATGCATATACATATTAATGAAAGGAGAAACCGTCATGACTACTACGGCTTTCGACTACATTCTCTGTTACATCTTTACAAATAGATGATATCTACAGTTATACCCCTACAAATCGGGGAACTACAGAGTCAAGTACAGGGCACATAAAAAATAAAACTATGGACAGAGTCCCATGATGGGCCCCTATGGGTTTATAGTACGAGTCTAGCCGGTTCATAACGGGAGTATCAAGTGTACACGAGCATAAAGTATTGCATATGCTCTGTTATGTGTTCGAAAAATTTATACAAACCTTCATGTGAAGGAATTCTTTATGGGCTACGGTTTAATTATTATATCCGACCTACGAATTTAATGAACGAGGTTTACGAGCGGTGACTACGTGATAGAGTATATGATTTAGAAGTTACATGAATATAGATATGTACGATGGATCTATGAATAATGATTACATGACAGATATATAAATAGAATAATGGAAAGAGGTAAGTAATTTGTTACGATTTTGTTCACAGCGTATTTATATTATTGTATTATCGTGGAATAACATGTTGCGATCATACTCAGTGAAGTTGTCTCCTCAGTTTTGTAGATATTAAACAGGCATCGTAAAGCGCATATAATATGGATTCAAGGTCGGTCGGCTACGCTCTCATCCTACTCCCTAGAGTTCATCGTATGCATATAGTAAAGACACATTAGCAATTTTTTACACAATGCTAAATAATACGTAAGATCGTATGTACATTATGTGTGAATGTGAATAGACCAGATTTGTGCATTCGCTATGTCTAAAGAAATGATTATGAAAGGAAAGAGAAGTGAAATAATTTTTATTGAAAAATGTTAGAGCTGCGCAAATACGGAAAAAAGAAAAACGGGGCGTTACAATTACGTGGAGCCAATCAAACCAATATTTACCATGCAATCAATTATTAAAACAACCATAGGACCTTTAAGAGACATACATTTTCGTTTTTTGTCATCATTATCCCATGTAAGAAAGATCTATTCACGGTTGGTCGATCTAGTTTTATGGTTGAGCTTTCGTGTTTATCGCTGAAAGAAGAATATTTTGAAGAAAGGTGAATCACCTCCCATCTATAAAGCATAGGCTTCCCATCTATCAAGCTGTCAAATCTTGTAAGCTCTCATCTTACTCATGCACAATGCTTTCGTTTGATAGTCGTTATATACGCCATACATTCACTCGAGGCTAGCGCTCGCAACGATGATTTGGTCCCGAGGGTTTCTTCAAAGGAAGGCGAGGCCTACGCCAAGGGGATCCGATCTCGCCCTACCTCTTTACTTTGGTCATGGAAGTGTTGCATGGCATCTTAGGCGAGCGTATCAGGCGGAGTGGCGAATTTCGCTACCATTGGCGCTGCGAAAGTACAACTACGTTCATGCTTACATCCGCCGATGACCTCCTACTATTCTAGCACGCGAATGTTGCATCGGTTAGCGTCTTTAAAGAAAGTCTTGACCTTTTTGCTGCCGTATCAGGTTTAAGGGCAAATCCCGATAAGAGCGAGATGTTCATTTCGAAGCGCGCCGCAACTATGAAAGATACGCTAATGGCTATTATGGGATTCCCCACGTGCTCCTTCTCAGTTCGCTATTTAGGGTCCCTTTGGTTAGCTCACACTTGACTGTAGCGGATTGTGCACCTCTCATTGAAATATAGATCGACGACAGGGGTCCTGGACTAATCTGTCCCTTTCTTATGGGGTCGGGTACAACTAATCAAGTCCGTCCTTCATGGCATTCATACTTATTGGGCTGGGGTATTCCTACTACCAAAGGGGGTGATACGTGTAATCGAGGCACGATTTAGAGTTTTTTCTTTGGAAGGCGAAGAGGCCAAGGTTTGCATGGGCGGACATATATGCACCAGAGAGGAAGGGGGCCTTGGGCTACTATCATTTGAGGTCGATAACAAGGCATTATTGATGCGCCTCCTCTGGTGCCTTCTGAATGGAGATGTAACCTCCATCTGGGCCAATTGGATACGCCAAACCCGTCTACACAATACATCCTTATGGTCAATACGGCTCACGCCTAGGACATCGTGGAGTTGGAAGAAACTTCTGAAACTCCGCCATCTCCTCCGACCTCTTATTCAGTTCCGTATTGGGAATGTGGCTAGTATTCGTCTTTGGACCCACCCATGGCTGTTCGAGTACCCCATGGGGGAACACTTACCGCGTGGACCAACGGTTATGGGCTTCTCTATTGATTCGAAACTGTGTGCCGTTATCAATGCCGATGGCTGGAATTGGCCTGCTCGGACCAACGACGGAATTCATGGAGATAGAGCCACAACTACCCATTGTCAGGCCACAAGAGGAAGATCAGATTATATGATCGCCTCTGGGGACGGACGCTTCACGACGCCTTCATCTAGGGAGAATTCTAAGGCAGCGCCGCCCACATGTTCATTGGTGTACACTATTTGGCGGCCCAATCTCCATCCCAAGACATGAATTCATCCTCTGGCTGGCGATAAGAGACAGAGTGGCGACAACCTTGGTAGCCACGGCAGCGGGAACCGCGACGTGTCTTTTATGTGACACTGGCACTTTGGAGACGACACATCATTTTTTTTTGAGTACCCTTTTCTAGGCAGTGCTTACGATCATTACGTACTAAATTGCAGTTTCGATGGCCGTACAGGGACTGGCCGAGTGGATTACGATGGGCGCCCATAAATGGCGTGGCAAACACTTAGCGTGGATGGGCCGCGCCATGCCAGTGCCTCCCTTGTATGCCACCTTTGGTCGGAATGGAATAGGCGATGGCGTAAAGGGATTCGTCGACCACCTAAGTGCATTGTTATGGACATTGAATCTATCCTTAGTGGGCGGCTTTCTACCCTCTCATCGCAGAAATAACCAGATACAAGTGCAGGCTCTGCGCCAAGTGTGGCATATCGCCTGGCCGAATAGGGAGTCTACTCCTCTTCTCTGCCTCTCTTCCTCTCTTCCTTTCTTTCTCTTCACCATTATTTGCTCATGGTTTCTGATTGTCCCCTCTAGTCTTTCTACTTGGTGCAGGTTATAATACGTACGTGGGGATTTGCTTAATGATGTGGAGGAGGCACGGGGCTGGCATGCTTTGCACGTCTAGGAAGGATTCAGGAGTTGGCATGAGAATGCCTTTTCCGACCATCTTTGCGGATGCATTCATCACATTATAATCTCCGCCCGAAGCTTATCCATCGTGATGTTTGCGCTTTGGCACTCTCCATGGCTGCCCCTGCTTGGTGCCACAACTGGTACCAGAAACCTGAAGATGGATGTGGTTTAAGACGCCTACATTAGCCTCTGTAGCAACTTATATTTTTGTTGCTTGGGTCTTGTTGGGATCCTGTAGGTTGTCTGGTTGTCAAGGGCTAGTGTTGTATGGTCGGTTGTACGTTACCGCTTGGTGCGTCATGAGCGATATCATGAACGCTGCTTTGTACTCTTGTTTTCCTTTGTATTAGTGACACTTCCAAAAAAAAAGTTACTATGTGATTAAGGTCATGCTAGGTTTGATAATGATTTCAGTTTAATGTTATTCGTATTCTTTTTGACCTTCTGAAATTGAGTTAGGTGTTAAATGCATAAGCTTAATGCTTGTGTCTGCTCATTCAACATATGCTTGATTTTTTGTTAGTTTTAAGACGGACAAAAATATACATAGCACCACAATGTAAAACCAACCAAATATGGAATTCAGTTTTGCACGTCTAGTTTTCAATATTTTGTGTTGCGCCTCTAAAATTAGAGAATTCGTAAAGATCAAACTCAGTAGGAATTACGATCATATAGACATACATGATTTGTTCCCATCGCGTAGGATTGCTATTGTGGGACAAACGAGCAGAGATTATCTTAGGGATTCTACCTTGACTGAGATTCGTAGTTTTAGATATATGCTTGAAGCAATGATTAATTCCGAACACGTGCCTTGATCATGTTGTCGTCGATTTCCAACTGCTATTTAATTTTCTTGTCTGCATTTTTTATTAGTCTCGTTTACAATATAGATAAAATCATAAGAAACACTTCTGACTAAATTAAAATTGGGAATAATATCTTGGAATTAATCGAGTTTTCCTCGAGGATCGATACTTGGACTCATGTCTACTTTATTATTTGTATGACCTAGTACATTTGCTAGTATTCGAGTGCGTCACATCATCAAACTAGCCACTCAATCTACTTTGTCATTGAAGTAAAATATGTGTCTAAGAGGGGGAGGGTGAATTAGGATATTTTACTTCTCTGATAAAAAGTGTTTGTGAAATAAGAACAGAGGAACTAAAAATGTTGATGGTTATTCCCTTAAAACCAGTTTCCTGGTCTTTTAAAAATTGGTCGAGTGGAACTTGTGAGTGCAGTGAACTGAAAAGTAAAGAACACAAGGATTTATAGAGGTTATATCCCCAAGTGGCGTTTATTCCTCTCGTTGAGGTTTGGTCCTCAAGAGTTTGATCAATCCACTAATATGATACCGTAGTTGGATACAGAAGTGATCGATCGACCTTACACAACCGAGACCAAGACGAACACTAGTCCGCAGCTAGGATGCCTAATGCTGAGTTTCGTCCCACGTCGTTCCTTGAGAATCCCTATTCTCCGCTGGAAACAGCTTGCTCCCAAAGGTCAGGATCTCCAATCCTCCTTTCACGAAAGGCACGCTTCGCTCTTATCTCCTTGTGAGGTTCTCACGCTCTCAGATTAGAATGGTGGTTTTTGTAACTTAGGGTGCACTCAACTGTCGTAAATGAAAGCTCAAAGCACTAACAAAGTATACAGTAATTCGCAATCAAAAACTCTCGTCTTAGATCTCTGTTATTGCTATTTCGAATGTTTGTTCGTTCGTTGTGTGCACTCGATGTAGAAGTGTCGACTTATATAAACCTGTTAGCATCACAAACTTCATACGTAATGGCAATCATAGTTACCAGTTGAGCACATCATTCCATCATAAACATCTGATTCATGGTCTCATAAATATCTGATTAGGGCACTTACGAAATTTCTCACTTGGCCAAATTGTTAGGATATTTAATTGATTGTGTCAATAGTTTAAGTCTTGTGATTAATTTTGTAACTATCTTTAGCTTGGGCTTTGGACTAGAATGTAATTAGTTAATCCGTAGTGTTTGGGCCTTAATATACCTAGGGTTAATGTGGTATATAAGGTTTTACCACACACTTTTGAATGTAATCAAAGATCAAAAGGCTAACCCTAGTTTTCACACACTACACACACTTGAAGGTGATAAATCTCCCTTTTTCATTCCATCAAAGCCTCTTTGATTCCTTGTTTGGTGCATTCGGGACCAACAAGTGGTATCATAGCAAACTTGGATCGATCTGCATTCATTTGAATCCAGTTTCGTTCGATTCCGAGAAAGGATCAAAGGTGTTTTGGGCCAAAAATTACTTTCGGGCATTTCGAGCTTGTTTTGGGTTTTGATGCTGCGTTTTCTGTGTTTAAAACCTTCCCCCAGATCGAGTATATGCCTAAATGTTTTTAGAACCTTTTGGATCATTTTAATAAGTTTTGAGCAAGATCGAGCAAAAGTTTCTCAGAAAAAAGTCATTTCGGCCATTCTCTGTTTTTGGTCGATTTGATCTATTTTTGTTGTTTTTAGCTCACAAATCGGTCGATTATGTGTTTAGGGAAGAATTTCTGAAGTTTAGGATCAAGTTTGAGCGATTTTGGTTGAGATCTGAGTGAAAACGGACGATTTTCTGGCAAAAAATCGCGACAAGCAATGGAACAGTACGTTGATGTGTTCTTGCCTGCGAAACTTTTTGCTGAATCGTTCAAGTCGCGAAAGTTTCATATCCGCGAATGTTGATTCCGAGAAATTTTAAAACCGCGAAAATTTCACTTACCCTGCACTTTTTCGCACAGCCTACTTTCAAAATCCGAGAAACTTTCATCTGCGAAATTTGCTTACTCTTCATAATCCGGAGAAATTCCATATCCAACAAAGCTTATTCCGCGAATTTTTCTGAGCCGCGAAATTTTTCTGCCGAGAGCTATTTGAAATTTTTATATCCGAGAAATTTTTTTCAAGGCCGAGAAAGTTTATATTTCATCTGAGAAGTTTTTCAAAACCACGTCTCTTTCAATCCGAGAACATTTCCTAAAACCACACTTCAATCTCGATGCGAAATTTTTAATAACTTGCGAAATTTTCTTGCGAAGCTTAAAAGTCTCAACTGAGAATCATTCTCAACATGCGAAATTTTAAAATCCGAGAATTTTCAACTGAGAATTTTTTTTCCGAGAATTTCTCTTTAAAACTCACAACAACCGAAATTTCTCACACATAATTTCTCGGATAACTCTTCATATAATCACGTTCCTTCAAACTACTGCGATTTTTCTTCTCTCTGACGTGTTAAGTCTTTTTCTCATATTAAATCTTCTTTGGGTTTAAACTTTTCTCAAACTTAATTAAGACTTGATCCTTACACTTTAGTCCTATCACCCTAGACCACTTTTGACATAATTTTTTTTCTCCCTCAAATCTCGTTTTCAAATTTCTAGAACTTCCTTTAATTTCAAAGATATATTTTCCCTTCATACATTATCGACCATCACACACACTCACTTAGTTCTAAGAAATTCTTTAAACATTTTTTTTCTCTGCAAAACTCTACTCTACTCGTTAAACTCGTATTTCTCATCTCGTTCGTTACTAACTCTCTTATCTATACAAGATCAAAACCACGGACGAATCGACTGCACCAACCATGTCTACCACGAATGACATCTCAACAGTGGGCTCCAACACCAGGCCACCGTTCTGCGACAAGGCGACTACAGCATATGGACAAACCGGTTCCTCACGTTCATCAGGAACAAAGGCGCACCCTCTCTCAATACCTTCTGGACTCCATCTTCAACGGCCCAGCCAGTTCTGGACAATCATCCCTGCACAGCCAAACGCAACCCTCCCATGGATGAACGCCGCACCTCCAAGAGGTCCCATCAATGAGGATGAACATGCTCGCCTACAGACGATGAGACTGCTAAATATCTCTTCCAGGCTATGGGAACGAGTCCTACGCTCACATTGAGTGCTGCACAACTGCTAAGGAAATATGGGATGAACTCGTGGAAATTATGGCAGGCACAACTGAGAGTGCTCAGGGGGAAATCAGCATGTCTCATGCAGTATGAACACTTCCAGGCCTATGAAGGAGAGGAACACTGCGTGACACATACCGATACTTGAAGGTCATCAATGAACTCAAGAAAGCCAGGATCTCGACACTACAAAAAAAAAGCTCTAACGGCGACCACAAATAGCGACTACACATAGGGTAGTCGCCGTTTATTACATATAGCGACTACAGTTGTATTTAGCGACTACATTTGTGTAGTCGCCCTTTGCGACTAAATATCAGTCACTAATAAGCAAACACAGTAGGTAAATTTTTTTGCGACTACACATGGCTTGATTTAGCGACTACCACCATGTAGTCGCTACTACGACTAATTTAGTATCAGTCGCGCATTGTGATTTTGGCGACTACACTTACTAATTATCGCGACCACAGTGATGTAGCCGCTAATGTTACCCTAAATTTTCCCCGGCTCGTGAAATCTCAACCATTCAGTCCCAAATCAAAAAACTCCTCCACCATCGACGAAACCAACAGCAACCCCGCCTTCGAGCCGTCTCCGCCGTTTTCCCCCTTCGTCCGACGACCTCCGCCGCTGTCTGCCTTCGCCGAGTTGTCGTCTTTCGCTCGCCTTCACCAATCAGAAAATCTCCATCCCTCGCTCGTTTTTCGCCGTCGGTCGCGTCCTCGCCGTCCGCTTCAAGTCAATGTCCGCTGTTCGCCTATCTTCGCCTCCTCTCAGGTACGACCCGGTTGAATATGTCGAGGTTAACGATTGTTGTCTTGTTTGATCTTTTTGTCTGTGTCTGGGTGTGTGGGGATAATTTGGGGTTATGGTTAGGCCGACGAGACTGGTTTTCCTGAAGGTTGGGGATAGGCAGAGGTTTACGGTTACCTTCGTTTCGATAGGACGGGGAACGGCTCCGGTTTCTATTGCGTGGAAGAGCAGCGAGCGAGTGTAAGGACCCTATTGTTTTGCGTGGACAAGGCTGTGAGGTGAAGATGATGAGTTTTATATTATGAGAATGTTTTGGGATGTTTTTTTTGTTTTGGTGAGGATGTAGTAAAATATGATATATCCTCGTTACGTCGTATCAGATTTCATCTATGTGTCTCCTTCATCTCAGCATCTCATCGAAGGTACCAGCCTTACTGCATCTGTTTGTGCTGTTGTTCTCTTTAACTTTTCATGATGATTGAATGGTTGATTTTGTTGCAGTGGTTTGACGAAGCAGAAAAATATGTGAAAGGGCTCTTCACTTTGGCTAGCAAAATATCTCCTAGTATGTAAGACAAAGCTCTGCTGATTTTGGTATGTAGTTTGATTATTTTTTGTAAGACAAAGTTCTGTAGGTTCTCTTTAACCTTGTATGGTTTGCTGCCCATTTCCAATGTGTTGATGTAAGACAAAGCTCCGCTGATTTTTGTATTTAGTTTGATTATTTTTGTTGTTTATGCAGACGGATTATTCAACAAGGACATAGCCAGGTAAAGAACGACTAGGAGTGGGATTATCGAGTCGAAAGAAGGGTTGGAAGGAAAAGCTTTGGACGAAGTTGGACCTACTTGCTTTTAGAGAAGGTACGCAAGCTGCTTCGATGAATTGCTTTTGTTTTCGTTTCCAGTTTTGAAACGAATGTCGATGTTCTTAAACGTGGTGTTTTCCATCACTGCTTTTCAGATGTTGCTGTTTCTCGTTTTGTCGACGTCCGACGACAGCCAGTTTTAAGAGGAAATAAGGGCCGCGATGACTTTTCCGACGGTTGTAGCTTGTGTCACGTAGTTTTTTTCGTTTTGTGCAGTTGAACAATTTTGTTTGTTGATTTCATGTAGACCGATTTACTATATATTAATGAAATTTTGAGTTTTTATTCTGTTTTCGGCTATTATTTTTTATTGTTTTTTGATTTAACATTAATAATTGGAATAAAATTAGAAAAAAAATAGAACAACAGCGACTACAATGTTAGTCGCTAATGTAGTAGCTAATACTTTCAGCGACTACAAAAGTGTAGTCGCTGATGTAGTCGCCAACAGCGACTAATTTGCCGACCATCTCAATTTAGCGACAAGGTTAATAGCGACTACATCATTTAGTCGCTAAATTAGTCGCTAATCGTATTTAGCGACTATTTATGACGTTTAGCGACTAATTTTTGTAGTCGCTAAACCCTTTTTTTTGTAGTGCGAGGGACAAATTCGATATCAACAACCGCTTCCTTGGTAGCCTCAAACCACATTGGGGCAATGCAATTGTGATGATTCAGAGTAAGGACCTCTCCAACACTTCCATCCATGCTCTTTATGACAGTCTGTCTGCCTATGCTCCTTACGTGCACCTTCAGTCCACCAACACTCGAGTCGACCCACTGGCCCTCCTCTCGAACAAACCAATGAACGATCTTCCACCACTAAGACCAAACAGTAACAAAGGGAAGCTACCAGCTGTTGTATCTGACACCTCTTCAGGATCCGAAGCTGATACAGAATCTGACGAAGATGTTCGTGATCTACGACAGCAACTAGCAATGCTCACTAAGTTGGTCTCAAGAAGATCGGGAAAAAATCCTCATCCTATTCCAATCGCCAAGAACCTATAGCGGCACCAAAAGACCACTCCCACAGAGGACTAAGCCGACAAAGAAAGAAGAGGACTCCGCGCCTCAAAAGTCTGTGAAGTGCTTTCGGTGTGGAAAGTCAGGCCACTTTGCCAAAGAATGCCACGCTCCACGCGTGAAGGACTCCGGCTACTACGAACGTAGGCCCGATGACCCGCAAGATGGAAAGTGGGAAAGTTCTACTCACCGAAGAAGCTGAATGGGTGAATGACACTTCAGAAGACGAGGAGCCTAAGGATGAAGATTGCTGCATGGCAAGGCTGGTCGAACATGACGAGGACGAGGAGATGGGTCACACCGGTGAAACACAGCTAAGACTCCTACCAATGCTGTGTCTGAGGTACGAATCTCGCAACTCGATGATGTGTTTAATTACGACACACCATTAAGAAACCCACCGTAGACGCTAGGGATTATGATGAACTTAAGCTAAAATTTGAAAACAACTATGCCTTACTTAGTTTTAAAAGTGGAAGAGCTCGCTCGTGCAAACGACGTGTAATGGCCTCTGAAGCGTTAGTCAAACGTCTGCAAAGCAGAATAAACAAAGTGAGACTAAGATTAAGGAACCACACTGGCCATTAGTTCATGTGAAACATCTCGTCTCGTGACGGCCTCTCAATATGAACTGCTTACAAAGGAAGAGTCAGCTGTATCGAAAGGTGAAGGAACTTGAAGAACAACTTATCTTAGAAACAAAAGCACACGCATCCTATGCCTACTGAACCAACCAGTTGAAAAAGAATTCTACGACGCCCGGATGGGAATCGGCCTGGCCAGCAACTGCGATCCAACGCCGCTAATGGTTAAAAGATATAACATGTACAGTACAGCATTCCTAAAAACGAGGAAAGGGACTCCCTCACAACTCATGCCATTTGTAAGATCCTCCTCCACTGTGCTGTCAAGAGAAGAGGGAACATAACATCTTTGGCAGAAATCGCATACGACTGCACAGAATTGAATGCTAGTAATGAGATTAGAAAGCCCTCACTCTCTGAAGGCATCAAGTCTCAGTTCCCAACCGAAGAACAGGAAATCGCTTTCCGAGAAGCACTTTCTCGCATCTATGTCCCAGAGAACTTCTGGTCATAGCAGAACTAGAACGAACCATAGAAGTAGAGCGAAAAGCCTTTGCAAAAGAGCGAGAAGATCTACTTGGCAAAATCTTTACCCTAGAACAATCTCATAATACAACAAACCCTCTACGTCGAGTCAAGTACCCGATTCTCAAACATGCAAGTGTAAGAGGACGGCGAAGATGACTCCTAAAGCTGACACATGTTTAACGCTAACTCTCTTATTCTTTGGATACAGGAATGTGAGGCTGACGTCTCTGGAAGGAGTTCGTATGACATAAAGGAGAATCCGCTCTTCGATGACAAGAAGGAAAGACCACCCTATATCCATCTTTCTTCTTTATGTACTGAATCCCAATATCCTGAGGGCGTAGACAATTATGTTGCCAAACTTATCTCTCTTTTACCAAGCTTATGTCTATGTTTTGCTGCAATGACTTTATTCTCCCACGCTTTCATGAATATGAACCCATGAACACGCAACATTCCGACCATGCAGCGAACCTCCTCTACGACGCCTTTGAATTCTCCTATCCCGCCTAAACCTAAGGATAAGCGAAAACGTCTCTCGTCGTCAAACGCAACTCACCTATTGCTCGCAAGCCAAGGCGACCAAACCGAAGCACACGAAAACAACAACCACATTCCCCACGCCAACGCATGCATAAGGCGCCATACATGCAAGCACAAGTTAGGAAAATATGGGTTAGAAAACCACAATCCCGCCTCATCAAAAACGACAAAGGAAAGCTAATTAGAATCAACACAATCTGATTTAGAAACCACATTTCCATTAAGCGCATAAAATTTTACATATATCACAAGAATGTCCCCTCCGAAAACGGGGACCCAACGTTTGCTAATGTTTGCAGGTCTGTCATGTGTGGTATCTAGACTCGGGTTGCTCCACACACATGACAGGAATAAGGAGCTGTTGAGCAACTTCTCCGAGCGCTATCTCGGAAGGGTCTCCTTCGAAACAGTCAAATGGCGCCAATTCTCGGAACTGGTGATCTCGTCCATGACAAACTGACATTAAGGGGATATCTTACGTCGAGGGTTTGAGCTACAATCTCTTCACATTGGTCGTTTCTGCGACAAAGGATACAAGGTTCTCTTCGAATCTGACATCTGCAGCATTATAGATGCCTCAGGACAATCTCTTCTTTCTGGAACGCGCACGTCTCACCTTTACGTACTCAATCTTACGACCTCTCGACCAATATGCCTTCTCTCTCGAGCCGCACCCAAGTTGAACGATTTATGGCACCGGCGTCTTTCACATCTCAATTCAAGACCATCAACAAACTGCGTCAGAATAAACTCGTCAACGGTCTACCCGAACTGACATATCATAAGGAACACCTCTGCTCTGCCTGTGAATTGGGGAAGATGAAGCGATCGTCTCACATCTCTAAGGAAACACCGTCCTCTAAGCTCATCCTCGAGCTCTTACATATGGATCTATGTGGCCCAATGCCTACGGCAACACTCGGAGGAAGACGGTATATTTCTTGTGATTGTCGACGATTTTTCACGCTACACGTGGACGAAACTCATTCGTACAAAGGATGAAGTTCCTGATGTAATCATCGAGTTTGTTGTTACGTCCCAAACTCTTCATCAACAGAAGGTTCGAATTATCAGAACTGACAACGGAACTGAGTTTAAGAACAGAAGCTCAGTGATTTCTATGCCACTCAGGGCATCACTCGGCAGTTCTCAGCTGTGAAGACACCAGAACAGAATGGTGTCGTTGAGCGTAAGAACAGGACACTAGTTGAAGCAGCCAGGACTCTCCTCATCCAATCCGGACTTCCTCATTCTCTTTGGGGCGAAGCTATTCAAACGGCTTGTTACACACAGAACCGGGCTTCCATCCACAAGAGATTCAACCGCACCCCATACGAGATGCTGAATAACCGTCGTATCCCCGATATATCTTATCTAAGGGTCTTTCGGTTGCCGATGTTTTGTGGCCAATGGTCGCCAACATCTTGGGAAGCTTGATCCAAAGCACTTGAAGGCATCTTTGTTGGAATATCGCTGAACTCGAAGGCATACAGAGTCTATCTTAGGGAGAGACGATCATAATAGAGAGCACAAATGTCACCTTTGATGAAAGCGAAGGCAACCTCATGACTTCTGCTCATATCAGTCCAGAACCAGGTCTTCTACAGTCGTTGACAAAAGGTCAACCTTTAATGGCGGAACTTCCTCATCTGAGGCAACTCTGGTGAACTGGATCTCGATCTGCTTTTCGAGTACTTCTATCCAGTTCCCAAGACTCCCGCCGCCACCACTCAACCTACCGCTGCACCCACTCCACCTACACCACCAGCTATCGGCAGTAACGTCGTCCCTCCAAACTTGGATGCGCTCAATCTCAACGAAGACGACATTTTACCCAACCCTGGGAACATTGCTGATCCTGATGCTGAACCCTCTCAATCTACTACGGTTGAGATCTCTTCTTCGGACACCGGACCCCAATCCATGAACCTCCAACCAATACAAATGCGGCTAGCTCATCTCAGACCAATATACCACTTTGGGCTCGCTCTCATCCTACAGATCAGATTATTGTGGATCCCACATCTGGTGTCTCGACACACGTTCGGCTACGATGAATGAAAGTCTGTTTGCTTGCTATCTCAGTCAAGTCGAACCATCACGAGTAACTGAAGCTCTCAACGATCCTGATTGCTGATTGCAATGCAGGAGGAAATAAATCAGTTTGAACGTTTACAAGTTTGGGAACTCGTACCACGACCTCACAATAGATCCATTATTGGCACAAAATAGATCTTCAAGAACAAAAGGATGAAGACGGTGTTGTTATCCGCAATAAAGCAAGACTTGTGGCTAAGGGGTACAACCAACAAGAAGGCACGACTACGATGAAACTTTCGCCCCAGTTGCCAGGATCGAAGCCATACGAATTTTTCTTGCATTTGCTGCTCACAAGAACTTTAAAGTCTACCAAACGGACGTGAAGACTGCATTTCTGAATGGTTTTCTCAAAGAAGAAGTGTACGTTGATCAACCTGAAGGGTTCTTGAGCGAAGAGTTTCCTCATCACGTATATCGACTCTACAAGGCCCTCTACGGACTAAAACAGGCTCCCGAGCTTGGTATGACGTCCTTTCAGACTTCCTTGTTCAGTCTGGATTCAAGAAAGTATCTCAGGATACAACTCTCTTCACCAAGCGGAGTGGCCCGGACATCATGATTGTACAGATTTATGTCGATGACATCATTTTTGGATCGACTAAACCACAACTGTGTGAAGAGTTCGCAGAATTGATGAAGAGAAATTCGAAATGAGTATGTGGGTGAGCTGAATTTCTTTCTTGGTCTTCAAGTAAAGCAACTCCCCGCCGGAATCTTCATCAATCAGTCCAAATACATCCATGACATCCTCGAGAAATATGGAATGAAGGATACTAAGACTGCTGCTACACCTATGTCACCCTCTGGCAGACCCGACGTGGACCCATCTGGTGCTCTCGTTGACCAACCGTCTATCGAGGGATAATAGGCTTTCTTTTGTACCTTACTGCTAGTCGACCGGATATCGTTCTCTCGACAGGAATCTGCGCTCGTTTTCAGGCAACACCAAAGGAATCCCATCTCACTGCCGTCAAAAGGATTCTCCGCTATCTCAAAGGAACACCCAATCTGGGTTTGTGGTACCCCACTAGATCGACTTCAACTGGTGGAATTCTCTGACTCGGATTATGCAGGATGCAAGATGGACCGAAAAGCACCTCTGGAGCTGCACACTTCTTGGGCGGTAAACTTGTAAGTTGTCGTCTCGAAAACAAAACTGTATCTCAACTTCGTCGACGGAGGCAGAATATGTCGCCGCCGCTAGTTGCTGTTCACAACTTTTGTGGATGAGAACCCAACTACGAGATTTTAATTTTCATGTTGATAAATTCCCATTTATTGTGACTCAAAAAGTGCTATTGCGATGACGAGTAATCCGGTACATCACTCGAGAACGAAACACATAGATATTCGTCACCACTTCATCAAAGAATCGAACAGAGACGATTGAATTGCACTACGTCACAACGGAAGATCAACTGGCCGACATTTTCACAAAACCGTTGGATGTCAAACGATTCCAACACCTAGTGACTATGTTGGGCATGTTGAATATTCAGTTGTGATCAATCGACCCTACATGAACTTTGATAAAGTGTACATATTTCCTTTTCCACTTCACTCCATTTTCTATGTGTCTTCTGAATTATGTCTTTTGAGGGGGGGTTTTCGATTAAGAGGGAGCTTCTGATTTTTCCATTATTTAAAAAAAGGGGGGGGGGTGGGTTTTAGATTCAGGGGAGTTTCTGATTCTGCCTATTTAAAAAAAAAAATTGGGTTGAAATTTTAAAGTTTGGTCAAAATGAGTCAAAATTGGACCGATTAAAATGTTTTGGTTGAATTTTAAATTTCTGGTCAAAAAGGGTCAAATTGGACCCATTGAACTTCAATTGGACCCAATTTTGACCAAGCCCGCGAAATTCAGCTCAGTTGAGGATTTGACCAAGCCCACGAAATTTCGGCCCATTAACTCAAATTTCGCATGAACAGTCACAAAAACCGTAAAACCCCAAAACCCTTAACGTTTTTTCACAATCCTAAAAATTCCCGAGAAAATTCAAAACTTTCGCAACCCCCTCTTTCAAATTTCGCAACTCCTCGCATCTTCGTCGTCGTGAATCTGCAATCAAAATCTGTTTCCTGCTAACTCCATTGTCGCAAATCAACTCTTCGGTATGAATACTCCTCAATAAAAACAATTTCCGTTCATTTTATCCTGCTTTGCCCCGTTTTGATTAAATCTGTTAGGTTAGAATTAATTTTTCTCTGCTTTAAATCGAACGCATGCTAGTTTTTGATGTTTAAAACCCTCAAATATGCATTTCCCATCCAATTTCGAGTCGATTGAGTCCAGATTATTGCATTTTGGTTAAGATGTGAGTAGGTCTAAGGCAAAAAATCATTGCGTCGTTTCGCACGTTTCGCACTGTGTTCTTCACCGAGAAAATTCTCAGAAAATGCTTTAATCGTTAAATTTCGCTGCTACAGTGAGCTAAGCCCCGCGAAACTTTTTTTTATCCGAGAAATTTCTTGCGCTACAGTGAGTGAGGTCCCGCGAATTTTTATCCGAGAAATCTCTAACCATAAAAGTTTTCGCTGCTACAGTGACTAAGAACCTGCGAAAACTTTCATGCGAGAATTTACGTGTGTTAAAATTTCGCTGCTACAGCATGTGAAGCCCCGCGAAAATCTCATACACTTCACTTCATATAACATATTTTCGCATCTTCACTATTTCGCAACTACAGTGAACCAAATATTTTCTCAATCCACAAAGTTTTTTTTCTCCACGAAACTTTCTTAACTCGCGAAAACTTTCCATACTTGCGAAATTTTACTCAGTCTGCGAAAATTTCTCACGACATGTCTATGTGCTATCACTTGCGAAAATTTCCTAATACATGCGAAAATTTTCTCTATCTGCGCAATTTCCTCGATATGCGAAAAGTAACATTACGTGCGAAAATTTCTACGTGTTACACTTAGCAAATTTTCCATTACATGCGAACCTTTACACAACATGCGGAAATTTTCTCTGTATGCGAAAATTCCCTTTGAATGCGAAATTTCCTTGTTATATGCGGAAATTCATGGATAGACTGAGTGCGAAATTTCCTTTATATCTGCGAAAATGTTCTCTCGACATGCCTTTGTGTGATAAACGGGGAAATTTCTCATTGCGTGCGAAAATTTTGGACTGCTTGCGAGACTTCTTAACGTGCGAAAATTTCCATGCATACGCAATTTGACACAAAACGCGAAATTTTTCTCAACGTGTCTATGTGTTATACTTAGCGAATTTTCTCGCGATTTATGTATGTCCATATTCTCGCGATTTAATTCGTACCAATCGTATTGCAATTACTGTAAAGCACAGATATGACCGACAAAGATCAAGGTACACTTGAAGCACTTGAGGCGGCTGCAATCCAAATGGATATCGCTCGCATCGAACTCAACGCGCGTACCTATGTCCCCACCACCCGAGCAGATCTTCCCAATAAGTCAATGGGCGGCCTTTCCCAACAACTACATGGTGGACCTGGACAGCTTTCGGTGCGATGCCCCCGTCATTATAGAAATCCTCAAAGGGCACCCACTTCGCCACGCCCTCACTCATGGCGAGCCAGAAGCACAAGTGTATCTTCAACAATTCTGGCATACGTTGCAGATAGCTGGACCACTCCACCTTGCTAAAACCTTATCCGCCCAAATCGATCAAGAAACGGTGGTCCTCACTCGCAAGATAGTCCAAGAAGTACTTCAACTCCCTGTCTACTCACCCTACGATCCACTACCGACGCACGAACAACTCATTGAAGACATTGACAGACTGGGCTATCAACCAGATAACAAGAAGAAGAAAGACCCACTTGTCCTCAGTGAAGTCACCACCCGCAATCTACCTCAACCCTGGCGAACACTGTACCTGCTGGTGAACAAATGCATGTCAGGAAAGCATGCTGGTCAGGACCGCGGAAACTTTCAAATCCTCACCATCCTAACCGGCATCGCCACAACCGCAAGTACAACTACGCCGACATCATCTGGATGGATCTCGTCTCCATGATCCAGCGTCGCGACCGGGAAGTCGCCAAGGGAGTCACAAACCGCTTCGTCCCTTACATGCGTGGCTCCCAGCTCACATCAAACATTTCCGCTTGCACTCGACCAACATCCGCATCCGCCCGGCAGCGGAACACTTCCAAATCCCACTGTCGAGAAGTTCGCCAAGAAAAACACTCCGGCGAAAGATCGACACGCCATAATAATCCCGGACGACGTGCTCGCCTACGCTGACCCGACCAACCTGCACGTCCGAGAATACCGTGCCTCCACAGCATCTTTCCGCGAAAGCCCTCACCCACTATCCACTGTCCCTACGGAGCAGATCAACCCCACTGCTCCTAACCTCGGGACTAGCCAAAACCCCTCCACCACCTCCAAAAAGTCATCGAGTCACGCCGCATCCTCTTCCACCCGCGTTTCGAAAAACGGTCGCGTAAGGATGACGTAAGCCGTCCCACGGAGCGTCGATCGAAACAAAGACACGATCGACCTCCTCAGCCACAGATAGCCTAGCCGAACCAATAGGTACAGGAGGTGATGTGTTCACCTCCCTAGTAGAAGACGTGGCATCTGGCTCAACCACGCAAACGACCCCACCAACCCACTTATCTTCCTCCTACAGGAAGATATTTCATTCCACGAGGAGCCACGTATATCATCGACATCCCACTTGGAGATGATCGATGTTGAAACTAGCAGTCCCTCGCCTCAGACTGCATCCTCTTCATGCACATCGAGTATAGTGCCCTCACTCCCATAGTTTCATACGTTTCTAGGACACATACACCTTCTACCCGCATTACAGAGCCTTCGTGACTCTGTCAGAACGCTCGGTGATGTCTCTGTGACTGAGAGCGGAAGACCTAGCACGGCCAACATCACAACAACCGTGAGCCTAGGCCATCATTCGATTGAGTCTGTCTCATCGATGATGCCAACGGGAAGTCTGAGTGACCCCATTTTTTCCCGTCCTGTGCAAACGGGCGGCCGATCGGCTATATTCTCCGATTCGGTGTCAGTTGGATTTCTTCGTGATTCCAACTTGTTAAATTTACCCAATTCATCACCGAGACCGCGCTAGAGACACGTCTTCAAGAGTTTGCAAAGACTCTTGAGGCGTCAATTCTCGATAAAGTCTACGCGCGTGTCGATGCGTCCACCATCGATAAAGGCAAAGGTGTGCCCCGGAGACGCCACTACCAAGGCCAAATATGGACGCCGAAGCCGTTCTTTCCTCCATTTCTGCCAAGGAGCTCTTCTACATCCTCAGAGCTCGATTCGAATCGATGACGGAACTCGACGAGGAAGAACAGCAAATGAAGAAGATCATGATGCAAGCAATGTCTTGCCGCACTCAAGGCGAGACTAGTGGGATCAGGCGCGACGATCAAGATGATGATCAAGATCGCCGCGAGCGGGAGAGGCAACAAGGCTCACAATCACAAGGACTCATGCAATCAACGCCGCCTTCGTCCTCTGCACCCGAAACAACGCCGCAACAGAAACCTCACACCCCACTAGCCAAAAATCCCATCCCATTAACCCCGAGTCATTAACCAATCACCCACACCACCACCTACTACCGTCTCCAAAACTCTAATCGCCACATCGGCATTAGAGACCACCACCACACCTTCTCCACCCACCACTTCGAAACTTCTAACTGTCACATCGACATTAGAGGCCACCACCACATCTACACCACCCGACACCCAAATCATCCTAGCCAAAACCATCACCACAACCGAGCCACCAGAATCTCCACCACAACCATCCCCACAATCCACAGCCTCCTCCGACGCAACACCCTCGCCACCCACAACCTTACTCCTCTCAATACCGATTCCAACTTAACTTCCGAGGACGTCTACTGTGCACAAAACGAGATCGAGGCCTACATCTTCAGCGATGAATGGCTGTATGCACCCGCCGATCCAGTAGCGGCCAGGAAGTTGGTGGAAAATGCTCGACGTCTGCTAAAGGAAGCCTCACTCACGCTAATGAACACTGCAGACAACGAGAACGGAGAGGAGTACGACTCAGAACCTGCCGAGCTCGAGAACATCCTACAATTCCAAGCGCAGCAAACGGAGGCTCCTCCTGCTCAACCGGATGTGCCCACGGCAGAGGTACCAGAAGCGCCGTGGGAAAACAAAAAGATCACCGCGCCATTCCAAGAAGAGATCAGAAAGAGGATCTGGCGGCGCAAGGAGCAGATCGTCACAACCTTCGACGAATATGAGCTGATGAACATCCAAAATTGGAGCGAGGAAAAGAAGAAGCTCATCGATGGAGCCTTCTGTGCCACTAGTGCACAAAGAGGACGCTGTCCCATGAGGAGAACATCGCTCTGGAATTGAATCGAGCTCTCATCTGCAAAGTCACTGACCTCCGCCAAGAGTCGAAAGGACGTGTTCACTATCCAGTGTTCACAGTAATGAGGCAGGATGAGAGCTACAGTGAAGTTAGTGAGGCGGACTTCACGTTTCTGCGCCTGGGTGACCTGTACAGCATGCTGGAATCTATGAAGCAGTTCAGACTCGTCCTCAGAAGCTCTGAACATCTCGTACGGGCTGAACCGGTCACTATGGGGTATGTGGCTCTCAAGCTCCACATGCTCCGACAGGTCAGATTCTTCGCCACTCACGATCTGCAGATGGCGGTGGAGCACAACCTGAAGAAGGTGAACTTGACTCGCCCATCCTTCAAGAACGCGGATGACTACCGAGAAGGCGATGTGATCGACGGAGATGATCCGGCGGTTGCCTACTCGAACTACAAAGGAAAGATGAGGCTTCTGCGCTGCTCCGAAGTGGCAAAGTTCTTGGATGGAACGCTTACCATCATCCAAGACAAACTCATGAGGATTTGCCGCATCCTTTCAGAAGAAGATCCCCTCTGCCGATCTAAGTTCGCGAAGTTCATTGACGCTATAGCTGATAGAATGGTTCTTCGAAGGAATCTCCGCGCCTTCGAGTTCAAGCTAGGACTTCGCGAACACTCACCCGCTAACCCACCACCACAACGCCCAAGATCCAAGACTCCCAATAATTGACACAAAGGGGGGAGGATATTCAATTGATTGTGTCAATAGTTTAAGTCTTGGGATTAATTTTGTAACTATCTTTAGCTTGGGCTTTGGACTAGAATGTAATTAGTTAATCTGTAGTGTTTGGGCCTTAATATATCTAGGGTTAATGTGGTATATAAGGTTTTACCAACACACTTTGAATGTAATCAAAGATCAAAAGGCTAACCCTAGTTTTCACACACTACACACACTTGAAGGTGAGAAAATCTCCCTTTTTCATTCCATCAAAGCCTCTTTGATTCCTTGTTTGGTGCATTTGGGACCAACACAAATATATACTTTTCAATCCGTTTAACATAGCCTTTAGTTATTCATCTTAAGCCTTCTCCGAATCCCTTTTCTTCATTGAAAATCCTTTTGAGCCTTCAACCGACAATCTAAAACTTTCGGCGGGATGTTCAATCGAGAAACGAAGGGGGAGAAAAACGAGACGAAAAAAGGAAAAGATGACAAAAGAAGGTGGAAAACGCACACGAGAAATGCTCAACGCACAAAAGCAGACTAAAAAACCTGCCTTTTGATATTATCAATCTAAAAAACTTTAAGAAGGGGGCATGGATCTTGCTATGAACTTCTCCATCGATAATCTCGTACACTCGTCAGAACGGATGGAAAGAGGAGCACCACGAAGTGAACTTCTCCAACGATAATCCGGTCTTATATCGAGACAACGAGAAGAGGAGCACGACCTTGGGCTCGAATTCCACAACCGTGAACTTCTTCAAATTGATAATTTCTTAAACCTCTCTAGGAAGAGAAAAGGAGCACGGTATCTGTCCGAGAACCAACAAGAAGATACTTAGCCTTAGATAACCTCTCAGCCTCGTAGAGAAGCGGAGCTTCAGCTTCAGCAAAGTGCAGAAAATTACATTAGATAAAAGGATGAAAAGAGAAAAAGACGAAAAAGAAAAATGCCGAAGAAAAGGAGAACGATGAAGGAACGGAAGACGACATAGAGCTCACCATTCCCAAAGAGTTCCCCTCCCTTCTTAGTCATACCAAATAAAAAGCCTTCGAAGTCCCTTAAATTCCAAAGCGACGGTCTCTCGCTCGGTGATGATTAAAGCACCTCGGTCACAGGTAAATTGACTTAATATTACTTGTTTTGACTAGAGTGATATAAATATAAAAATCCCTAGTCAAAAATAAAAAGCGCTCGAGCGAACCTAGTGAGAGTTGTCGAAATGGATCCTAGTTTGAACTTAGGATTTAGTTTGCTGACTTGACTTGACGGCATATAATCTTTCAAGTGTCTTTCAAGTGACTTGACTTGATGGACATTTCATCGCTCAATCTTGAGCCGCAGCACAGCCTACCAGTTTCTGGTCCGCAGGTTCAAACGGAGACTACCGTAGCACCCATAGAGGAGAATCTTCAAGATTGGACTAAGGGTTGGGTGGAAGTCTCGAACAGTCACAACCTCAAGTGATTACGGTCCAACCTGGAGTCGTTGTCTGCTCAAGGATTGCCAACAGGCGACATCTGTCGACCTGGTTCCTCGTCGACGGAGGCGTCCGTCCAGTTCGTGACCGAAGACCAGTTTCAGACATCTCTCTCTGCGGCCATTAAATCCCTAGAAGACAAAATAATGGAGAGTGTACTGGCAGCCATCGAGATGTCCTTACGTGACACCGGGAAAGCACCCGTCTCCGAGGGCCCTTTAGCACCAACAAACCCAACCCCACAACCCTCCACCATCGACCCACTCGCAGCTCCTCTATCCTCATCAACTCATATACCATTCCCATCACCCAGCTCCACGACATCCTACTCGCTGGCCTTATAGGCCTTCCCATCCGAACGCCACAGGAAGAGTCTCTCTACAGGCGTCTCGTGGACCACTCTGAGCAACCTACTCAAACCTGCCAAGGTAAAAGCTCCCGTACCCGCGTTGACATGGCGATCCAGACAATCAGGATCGTCATGAGTGGGGGAAAAGGCCTAGGACCTCATCAAGTGGCCAAGGCGAAGGTCAACAACAAGGCACGGACGCAACTCAGACAAGCGCTGGAGCCGGACAAATCCAAACCACCACCCAAACAACCCAAACCACGCACCGTACCACCACTCTAACCCATATCGACCCACCATCCTTCACCCTAAGGACGCCTGCACCCACGCCAACGACCCTCACGAGCCCCTTGCTTCCGAAAGAAGAAGCAAGTGAAGCCATGCTCGTGGCCCTGGCTCAAACCCAAGCTACTCTCTCAGCTGCTCCAGACCACTGGACCGTCAGAACATGGTGTCAACTCACATGAATTCCACGACCTATACATCTTCGAAGGACAGTGGATGACCCATTCCATGCCCGACGAGCATTAGAGACAACGGCTTAAGGACGTTCGGCAGTTCCTACAGCAAGCTTCGGTGGAACTGGTCCTGATAGAAGACGAAGAGCTTCAGGAAGGTGAAGATTACGAACAAGACCCCACAGGGCTTCCAGAATTGATTGCGCAACGAGCGATTTCCCCCACAAGACAATTGCCAGGAACCGTTCGGGTCGACAGGCTTTAGGAGAATATTCGGATTGAAATCCCCTTCCTTGAAGAAGTCCGTGAACACATTTGGAGGTCACCGAACAAAGTCAAGAAGCCGAATGAGTTGGACTCAGAGGATCTCTCACTGGGATCAGCAAAAGAGAATGACGTACCTCTAGATGCTGACTCACCTTGGACCGAATATGAGACTGGGGATCATGGTTCGAAACCGGGTTTTTCAACAGGACTGGAAATTTTAGTGGTTTAAGGTTTAGTGGTTTAACCGTATAAAGACGCAATCAAACCGGACTCAAACCGGTATTTTAAATATAATCAATATATATTTTATGAAGGAATTAATCAAAGAAAATGTGTTTGGCAATAAAAAATTAATTGTAAAATGTAATAATTCAATTTTTTTTTCGTGTCTTTCCTTTTCTTTACAAAAATATTAATCTGAATAAAATGGTTGAAGTGGGATTTGAGCCCAAGACCATAAATTTAAACTTGCAAGTCTCAACCACTACACCACAAGCCCAATATCTATAGATTTAGCAGCCCATATATCGATTAAACCAATTTGTTCAATTTTTTCATTTAATAATAAAGACCGAACGGGAACCGAACCGGATATGTGACCGGCCCCGTTGGAACCGGACGGTCCGGTCCGGTCTTAACAACCCTGCTGGGGATGACTAAAGGACAAGCCAAGGGTCACTATAAGAGTCTCTCCCCAATCTGTCAGCTACGGTTGTGACTGTCCAACACTTCCATCCAATCCTCGATTCGAATCTTGGAGATTCTCATCTATGGATGTTGGCGCATGTTCTGATTGAACCTTTTTTTTGGGAATTTTCACTAAAGAAAGAAAAACATGAGTTCAGGTACAACGTACATGATATTGCTCATGACGCAACAAGCGGTAGCATTCTACCGACCAGACAGCACATCTCCGGACCGAGAACGACCCAGACAACCTACAAGATCCCAACAAGATCCAAGCCCACAGACGCAAGATACACAATCAAAACTAAAGGCAAACATAGGTGTCTTCAACCACATCCAATCAACAGGCTTCTAGCACCAGATGTAGTGCAGCAGGGTGAAACGGTGGTGTGCATGGCGAGGCGCAAGCGCACAGTAGATGATAATGTCGCAAGGACAATTATCGAATCTCATCCCTGTGACATTTCCCTAAGCCTGCCCACATGGGCCCAGACATGTGTGATTGACCTGGTCGGCCTGCTTAGCAGGTAGCGGGTCGGCCCCGGGGTTTCACCATCGGCTTTCCGCGGTTATCAAAAAAAAGTGAAAAGCAGCAACTGCAACCGCAAGTCTGGTCGGGTAAGATACAGCGTAAACGCCAACCCCTGTTTCTTTCAGTCAAGCAGCAAGTAAGCAACAAGCGGTAATGCCTCTATCTTCAATCTGAGCGCACGTTGAGACCACAAAATAGCCAGCGTGATCCCACCCAACAAGGCAGCCTGCAAAGAAGCCACACAACAAACCAAGTACGGAGGAAGAAAACGTGCATCCATAATAGAAAACCTGAAAAGTGAGTGGTGATTCAAGGCCGGTAATGAGTGAAATATGAGTCTCGGCCTCCATGAGGCAGGCGAGGAATGTTCTCGTGTATCTCCATGAGTTGTCTGATAATAACCGAGAACCATCTCGCATACGGCACGTTCTTGGAGCGGTTGTTCTCTTTCTGTCTGATCTGCTCTACTAGATCGTTCCAGATCAGTTGGGCGAAATCGTAATTCTGCGAGAACACAATTCCGTGAAATATTCGTCGAATGTGGCCGTTGCCTTTGTCGATGCCCGCGTGCTTTGGTGATAGACACTTGTTTATAATTCCAAAGGGTGTCTTCCACGGATGAGGGATCCTGTTGCTCTGTATTTGTGCGAGTTTCGTGAGCGGCGGACGGTATCCCATTTGGCGGAAATCTTGCACCAACTCAGCATATGTTGGCAAGGGGTCATACCTGTGGCTGAAGGGGAGGTTGGGGGCGAGCCCGGAGTCGTTCTTGTTCATGTTGATGTGTATCGCCCCGATTACAGAAGTGAAGCTGTATGCTCCTTCCACTAAATGACTCTTGATCATCCCCCAAAACTGTTGGAGATAGACCATCGGCATTGAGTTGTCATCGTAGTGCGTGCCCAAGGGGATGGCCTTGTAGTATCGACACAATAATCTCGTCCGGACACCTAAAGGTAGTCAGGTCGAGCTGAAAGTTGGTGTCTTGAACTTGAGGTACAGGTCTTGTCGTAGATGTGGTTATATGCTGGGTAGTGATCCATCTGAAAATCAATCAGAGAGACAAAACATTAGTTCTACAACACATAAACATGTGTGTTATATGCTTTATGTGACTATGTGCCTACGTGATTTTGTGATTTACGTGAATTGTTTGTAGCGCTTTCATGTGGTAAGCTCATGTTGCATTTATATGCATATGCATATTCATGTGCACGCACGAACTCATGAGGGAGGGTAGTGGGACTGAGTATGCATAAAGATATGTCGCTTGTACGTGACTTGCCGATGTGGGCAAGTGTGTCGACTCGCAGTTGAGTCGAGGGCTGTTTACTATGCTACCAGGGCGGCGTTTAGCATCGTCGTAATATTATGTAAATAAATATATTGGTATCCGATGGATATGATTGGGCATGGCCCGTGGCGGTAAGGTGCGACCTGGAGGCGACCTGAGGGTATAAGCGACACAGGATGGAAACCCTGGTGTAGGCAACCGCAGCGTGGCTACCAGCGTGAGCGACCGCCGGACAGGCGTGGACGACCGGGTACATATGGCGACCTAGGGAAACG
The DNA here is from genome assembly GCA_027422505.1 of Craterostigma plantagineum. Taxonomy (NCBI): domain Eukaryota; kingdom Viridiplantae; phylum Streptophyta; class Magnoliopsida; order Lamiales; family Linderniaceae; genus Craterostigma; species Craterostigma plantagineum. The sequence goes on along the minus strand of JAPQWV010001908.1, from coordinate 10,536 downwards.
ATGTGCATCCAAGGGTTCGGCCATCCGGCGTGGACCGCTGTCGTAGTCCGTGAGGGACGTGAGCTCATTGTGGTGCATAGTTAGATTAGCCGAGGGTCCTGAGTTGTACTAGTACGAGTACTAGCTTTATGAATTGGCGTGGATTGCCTTTGCGGGGAAGGGACAACGTGCATACATGCATGATTTCTGCTTACTGAGCCTCGATGGCTCAATGCTTTATGTTATGTGTTGTAGGTACCAGCGACCACGGTACGTGATCGCATTTCGAAGGCAAGATCGACCTTTTGAAGCTTCGCGCTGCTTTTTGGGGTAGACGTGGGTGTATGGATGACGACCTGCGAGGCCGGGCGCATAGGACCCTTTTGCTGTGCCGACACACCTTTACCGTGTAGTTAGGACATGTTTCGAAATTCGACATGTATTCTTTTGACGTGTATATAACAGTGCTTCCATTATATAAATGGAAAGAAAAAAATTATACGCACTTTTCAGTACCAGTTACTAATTACAACTCGCTAGGCACATATGAATACGCTGGAATAGGTAAGTTAGGAAGTCGGATCGTGACAGTATACTATCTAAAATTATTTGATTATCTAGTTCTCGTATTTCCTTAATATTGAAATATCATTTTGTATTAGATAAATGGAGATTTAAAAAGAATTAGCTAAGTTAAGTCAAGCCTGTGAATTGACTTCCCAATTCGCAAAGTGATATGATTCGCCAAGCTTGATTAATTCATGACCTACTAACTTATTTAAGTTCGTGAAGTTCCTTGTCCCACTAACAATTCGTGAAGTTCCCGTCCTATGAATTCGTGACTTATTTGATTCGTAAAGCACCATGTTTTAGTTCACGAATTATCTCCAACTCGCCAAATTCAATCCTTATAATATTGTATTCTATTCCCTTGTGAATCACTATGCAACTTATAATATTATTTTGTTCCATTATGCATCGTGACTTTCCCTAGTGCTTCCACAATTCCCATTCTACTTTGTTGACTAGTATTAACTCGTGTGAAGTGCTCATTGGTTCTTGAGATACCCACTTCGTGAATCACCTAAGACACACGTATTTCACTAACCTATAATGAAGTTCTCAACGTGAGATACATGGTGAGGTCAAATCATTTCAATTCGCCACGTCAACCTTCCATAATTCACCAAGTCTATATAATATTATTCTATTCTTATAGGCTTCGTGAATAATCTCCTATGCACATTCACAACTCAATCCATCAAGTCAACTACTAATTCGGAAGCTCATTATATACCACATACGATTCGCCAAATGTAATTCTTGGAGCACCTTTTCACAATTAGCGAAATTTTTATCATATAATTCGTCAACTTTTGCCTTATTTCGCGAAGTCATACTTTGGCGATATCTTAACAATTAAAACCCATGTAGTTCGTGAAGTTTATATTTCACGGTCCCTCATACAGATATATAACTTTTAACGTTTTTATTATTTTATGTGCTAGAACCCTCGATCAAAAAGCCTATTCTCAAGAACAGTTTGAGTATATACTACCTTCAACTATTTCAATGATTGAAACCTTTGAAATTAAACTTGTAAAACCCCTATTCTTATATGATTGTTCGAGCTTAATCATTCTTAAAACCTATTAGTATAAAATATGAAGTTATAGTTAGAAAAACATACCTACCCCACAGTTTGGTATGAGCTCCAACTAATTATTTCAAAAACCCACGTTAACTAAGCTTGGACATACCCTAATTGCATATTATTATATTTTTTTTGGATTAAATTCCGTGTATATATATAAGAATGGGTGAATGTACAGATGAGTGAGGTCGTAATACCTCACATCCAACAGTAACAGACTACTGCATAGATCAGCAAAGGACATCAATGCGACATAACTAAACAGATAACGAACTACCAAGCTACACGCCAAAGTCGTCGTATAGCTGCCCTCTGCAGATAAAACTTGGGTGAAGTCCCAGTAGTCGCGTGCAAACCATGTCAATGACGGTAGCACGAGCTTGTCCGGAGTCGTGCTAACCCCTTCCTTCCAGCGTTTGTTGCGTGCCTGTGGAGCAAGGACGTGACGGTAAGCCACCTGTAGGAGATGCTGCCCACGCCATCTCAATGCGGCCCACTGTATACCCTGTCTCCAGTCGTGCTAACCCCTTCCTTCCAGTCTCAATGCGGCCCACCTGTAGGAGATCCTGATCTTCCGCCTCAAGATCCGAGCACACTCCCGTGAAAAACCACAGTCGAAAAAAAAATGCTGAACCGTCTCAAAATGTATGCGTCGCAGAGCACACAAGCAGGGGTGCCAGCGCGATCTGCCACCCAAGGCTTATCTCTAGTAGATAAGCGATCCCGAATGGCCAACCACAGTGTGACGTCATGACAAGGAATCCTCAAAGGTCCCCAAACCAAGGTAGCCCAAGGGACAATAGGTCTTCGTACACGCAGCGCTCTCTAATCAGTCGTGCCGTGGGATGACCATCTGGCGCACCCGTCCAACAAATCATGTCACACCTACTAGGATCAACCGGAGGAAGGTGCGGGCTAAAGTCGATATACTCGACAGCCGACCTGCCCGGCCAATTCCAGCCTTGTTCGTCAATGACCGAACTTAGACGGGTCCCTACTGGCCGCCCCATCGCAAGGGGGCTTCTAGGATAGCGGTCCAATAAAGGGGCAGCTCGTAGCCATGGGTCCTCCCATAATAATAATGATGTACCATCACCAATTGAAAACCCAAGAAAAGGTAGAATCACCTGCCTCAATTGCATCAGCTTCCGCCAGCTCCATGCAGTATTAGGCAAGATGGTGACGGTCCACAGCGATCGTGCATGCAGGCGTGTGCTATACAACCACTCCACCTAGATCGAGTCCGCAGGCCTGGTGATCACCCTCCGTAGTAGCTGGAATAGAAGTGCCCTGTTGTCTGTAGCGATCGAACGTAGCCCCAAGCCTCCCTCAGCAAACAGGTAGACAAACATCATCTCAAGCAACCTTGGCCGAGGCTCCCCCAGAGAAACTTGAGAAATCCCGCTTCCAGGGCACGGAATATACCCTTAGGCAGCAAAAAGACCCCTGACCAGTAGGCGTGCAATGCCTGGAGACCGACTTGAGCAGCTGAACCCTACCCGCGTAAGACGATGATTGATTCAACCATGATCCTAGGCGAGCATCGACACGCTGCAATAGTGGTGCACAGTCGCTGATCGTCAGGCGTGAGGCAATCAGCAGGACCCCAAGTTGCGGACGGGTAAGCGACTTTCGTGGAATCCATCACCGCCTGTAGCTGTCGCTTTGTTTAGGAATATGCCCTCGAACGCTATACGAGGATTAGATTGTATAGGCATTAGCTTATTTATCATTCGACCTTTTTGTAATAAGATATTTTTTTATGTGTTTATTGAAAGGCTGTTGTTCGTTATTGGATATAAGAGTACTTTACTAAGCATCCGGTAAGCATAAATGAACAAATCCGAATTGGTCGACTTGAGTCACTGTTCTCGATAGGTACGAGAGAGGAAGGCGCCAGTGGACTCTTAACCTCGAGCATTAAAAGTCCGTAAGCCTTAGGCTCCAGTTGGGTGCTGGATAACAATTACGGCTTATTTGTCGATGACCTATCGAGTGCCGATATCCCGCTTGGAAGTGGAGGTCATGACTTGTGATGCGAGTCGAATCAAGGGATTGAATCGTTTCATGGACACTGACTCACGGGTGGTACGCACAAACATGGCTTATTAGTCAAGGAGTGTCAATGACCGACGACAACACTATAGTAGTCTACGTGAACCTTAGACCGAAAGGGTCTTTGACGGAGTTGACTTCGAAGTCTCGACTGTCACTGGTTCCCCTCGACCCGATTTGCTGTTGCATGGGTCAGCGGGCCAGATGCGGTCTTGATGACGATTTGTGATAGACCGCCGAGTACGGATTCGCAGTCTTGCAAGTAATCGAGATAAGTGTCCTATGAGGATGGCGATGGGAAATTACGATGGCCAAGGTATTAAACTAACTCATGTTAGACATGGAGGGTAGTTTGGTAATTTGCCTCGTCCCTGTTTTATCATAGAATCGAGTATAGTGAGTTTGACATAGACCATGGCTCTCACTCGATTGGGGCACAGCTGAAGGGTTTATACGTAGTACTATAATCTATAGTAAGGTTCTCGAATAAAGACTGGATCGAAGTTCGCACTAGAATCGGGTTACTGTCCGGTACTGTGGGATTGGCTAGGTAACTGCCGGACTCTTCGATTCCTCCCTTGCCGATTGAGTCGAACCTAGATAGTCGGGCTTAAAAAGGATCATCAACGGTACTGATAAGGAGAGAAAGTGTTTTGGGCCTAACGGGCCTTGGGCCGTTGTGTGACGCCCGGGGCCGATGAGGGCGGGAGTGATCGCCGGTGCCAGAGAGGTGCACGGACAAGGAGCGGCTCCAGGCAGGCTTCTAGGCGAAGGGGTACATGAACGAACCGATCCGACACCCGAATGAGAGGGGATCCTGAGACTGACAATGTATGGGCGTGTCAGGCTAAGAATCGTATAAGAGAATTGATAGTACTACTCATATCACCAAGGTCGACCTACCTTTTCGGGAGTCCATCCGAAAGAACTTCGAAGTTAAGCGTGCTTGACTTGAAGCAATCTTAGGATGGGTGACCCCCTGGGAAGTTTGCCCAGGGTGCGTGTGTGAGCGAGGACGAAGCACGCTGGAAGGTTAAATGGTGGTACAGTGGGCCAGACTATCAGTCGGAGTGTGTGGGCCCAACCCCACTGGTCCGGTAGGGACGGATGCTACAGTGACACCCGGTATGGGACGGGATGTTACAGGTGGTATCAGAGCACAACCTCTCGCAGTACGGTGCTGGTTCGGGGACGAACCAGGCGTAAGCTGGTGGGCAGTGACACCCGGGGCCGATGAGGGCGGGGAGTGATCGCCGGTGCCAGAGAAGTGCACGGACAAGGAGCGGCTCCTGGCAGGCTTCTAGGCGAAGCGGTACATGAACGAACCGATCCGACACCCGAATGAGAGGGGATCCTGAGACTGACAATGTATGGGCGTGTCAGGCTACGAATCGTATAAAAGAATTGATAGTACTACTCATATCACCAAGGTCGACCTACCTTTCGGGAGTCCATCCGAAAGAACTCCAAAGTTAAGCGTGCTTGACTTGAAGTAATCTTGGGATGGGTGACCCCCGGGGAAGTTGGCCAGGGTGCGTGTGAGCGAGGACGAAGCACGCTGGAAGGTTAGATGGTGGTACAGTGGGGCCAGGACTATCCGTCGGAGTGTGGTGGGGCCAAACCCCGCTGGTACCCGGTAGGGACGGATGCTACAGTGACACCCGGTATGGGAGGGCTGCTACAGGTGTATCAGAGCACAACCTCTCGCCAGTAGGGTGCTGGTTCGGGGAAGAACCAGGCGGAAGCTGGTGGCATGTGACACCCGGGGCCGATGAGGGCGGGGAGTGATCGCTGGTGCCAGAGAAGTGCACGGACAAGGAGCGGCTCCTGGCAGGCTTCTAGGCGAAGCGGTACATGAACGAACCGATCCGATACCCGAGTGAGAGGGGATCCTGAGACTGACAATGTATGGGCGTGTCAGGCTACGAATCGTATAAAAGAATTGATAGTACTACTCATATCACCAAGGTCGACCTACCTTTTCGGGAGTCCATCCGAAAGAACTCCAAAGTTAAGCGTGCTTGACTTGAAGTAATCTTGGGATGGGTGACCCCCGGGGAAGTTTGCCAGGGTTTGCGTGTGAGCGAGGACGAAGCACGCTGGAAGGTTAAATGGTGGTACAGTGGGGCCAGACTATCCGTCGGAGTGTGGTGGGCCCAACCCCGCTGGTCCCGGTAGGGAACGGATGCTACATGACACCCGGTATGGGACGGGCTGAACAGGTGGTATCAGAGCACAACCTCTCGCAGTAGGGTGCTGGTTCGGGGACGAACCAGGCGGAAGCTGGTGGGCATGTGACGCCCGGGGCCGATCAGGGCGGGGAGTGATCGCCGGTGCCAGAGAGGTGCACGGACAAGGAGCCGCTTCAGGCAGGCTTCTAGCGAAGGGTACATGAACGAACCGATCCGCACACCCGAATGAGAGGGGATCCTGAGACTGACAATGTATGGGCGCTGTCAGGCTAAGAATCGTATAAGAGAATTGATAGTACTACTCATATAACCAGGGTCGACCTACTTTTTCGGGAGTCCATCCGAAAGAAATTCGAAGTTAAGCGTGCTTGACTTGAAGCAATCTTAGGATTGGTGACCCCCTGGGAAGTTTGCCCGGGGTGCGTGTGAGCGAGGACGAAGCACGCTGGAAGGTTAAATGGTGGTACAGTGGGGCCAGACTATCAGTCGGAGTGTGGTGGGCCCCAACCCCCACTGGTCCCCGGTAGGGACGGATGCTACAGTGACACACGGTATGGGAAGGATGTACAGGTGGTATCAGAGCACAACCTCTCGCAGTACGGTGCTGGTTTCGGGGACGAACCAGGCGGAAGCTGGTGGGCATGTGACCCCCGGGGCCGATGAGGGCAGGGGAGTGATCGCCGGTGCCACGAGAAGTGCACGGACAAGGAGCGGCTCCTGGCAGGCTTCTAGGCGAAGCGGTACACGAACGAACCGATCCGACACCCGAATGAGAGAGGGGATCCTGAGACTGACAATGTGTGGGCGTGTCAGGCTAAGAATCGATAAAAGAATTGATAGTACTACTCATATCACCAAGGTCCACCTACCTTTTCGGGAGTCCATCCGAAAGAACTCCAAACTAAGCGTGCTTGACTTGAAGTAATCTTGGGATGGGTGACCTCTTGGGAAGTTTGCCCAGGGTGGTGTGAGCGAGGACGAAGCACGCTGGAAGGTTAAATAGTGGTACAGTGGGCCAGACTATCAGTCGGAGTGTGGCGGGCCCAACCCAGCTGGTCCCGGTAGGGACGGATGCTACAGTGACACGGTATGGGACGGATAATACTACGTGGCGCTACACGTTGTGCCGCGCCTTAGTGCGCCTCGGGCCGTTAATCACCGAAGTCGGCTCGTATGAAACTAACTTTGAGACTTGGGCTTGGCCAAGTGCTTAAAAGGCTTAAGGGTAAATTGGAATTTGGACCAAGCTGATTTTTGAATTATGCCTTGGGAATTAATTCGAAAAATTAAATATAAATATGGAAATAGTGTATTTGTGAATATTATTTATTTAAGGTGAAAATTTCGAAATTAATCTTGGATTAAGTTTCGAATTTTATAATATTTACATATACTTAGTTTGACTTAGTATTTAAGTTAGTTGTCTAATTATGTTAAGATCCTATATGAACTTCGAATTAAATAAGGGAGAGACAGAGATGGGCAAAATCTCACAACTTAGGAAGCAAAATCAAAAAAACCATATCTTTGAGATATCCTAGGGATTTCCAAATATATCATAGTATAAATAGGGCATCCCTATTTCATTTTTTGTGGAGAAAAATTTCGTCCATAACAAAGGCAGAAAAACACACAGCGAACAAAAACACTCTTCTCGCACGCGACGGCTCGGTTCTCTCTAGCCATCTTTAGAGAACTGATTCCGTGGTACACTGCAAGGTCGGCGTGACGATCTAGTGCCATCCACCACCATCGACGAAGTCTTAAAGAAATGGACGAGGAGCTGCCACTCGCTTCAACTGGTAATTCTCTACTGGTTGACTCGCCCTATTACATGTCTATGTGTTACTATTCTAACCGTGCAACAAGGGGCAATAAGGGAACCGGAAAATTTTTGGTCCGCACCGTACCCGAGGACTTGCCGTCTCCGGGAGACACCGGGTAACCAACAGTGGTATCAGAGCGGGGGCTCGTGATCAGAATCATAACGTGTTTAAATTGAAACGAGGCGCGTGGGAGACGATCGAAAAAGGGACACGGTTCGACCATCGTTGGGCTGCCGATGCGTCGTTTGCCAACCTTCGGCCACCACTTTGTCGGTACTAGACCGACGATGAACCACGAACCAGACAGGGACCCGCGAGACGGCGGGACCCCGGGCAGCCGCGCGTTGCGTGCGGGCTGCATGCGCCGTAACGGTTTACAGCCGCGGGATCGGGCTGCTTTGAGCAGGCCCGATCAGCCTTCAAACCTTGGGTCTGATGCCAGCTATGGTGGATCCCCTGGCAGCACCGCCACAAGGTCGGCGGCCCCGGTGACATCGTCGGCGGCTTTGGCCGCGAACTGCGATGGCGCGCACGGTGCGTGCTGCGCAAGACAGCCGCAGCGACTCCGGCTCGGCTGAACGCTGCGGCGGCGATCTCTCCCGGCGGGGCACTCGGCATGAAGGGGCTGAGGCGACGAGGGAGTTGCGGCAGTATTCTGCCGTGAGCTAAACACGCGTGCGTTGCGCGGCGTGGCGTCGCCGGCGGTGGCTGCACCGGCTCCATCCGGGACTCCACTCCGGTGGCTTCTCCGCCATGGCTCTCCGGCATGTTTTGACGGTTGAGCGATTTTGAGTCGCGGCAGCTATGTTAGGGCTTCATGCTCAAAGCCTTAACGGGCCTTTTAATGGGTGGCCCGTTTAAAGCCTAATTTTCGTTTCTTTTTTAAATCATGTAATTGTCAACGTGCTCTTTATGAATGTGATTTAAGGCACACTTGCGGTTTAGGAATTTGGTTTCCGGGGTCATTTGTTAAGGGTCACTTCCCTCCGGGTTGTATTTGTTTTACACGGGTTGTTCGGGACTTATGATTCCCCCTTTTGTAATTTACCTTTTTATTAGATTAGACTTAAATACGAAGACGAGGTCCCATTTGATGGAAAGCAAACCCCCGCGGTGACAAGGTGGTGAGTTCGTTACTTTGAGGCCGTTCGAGTAACGAAGGACGTTTGACGACTTCATGACCCGTGCGACGACTCGATGAATTTTGAAGATGCATGTAATAGGGATAGGCTGAAGAAATAACCCGCTTGTGTTGTCTTGTAGTTATCTTCCTAGGGTCAATTTACTACCTACATGCGTGTTGGTTTTTAAATAATATGCATGTTTTATGTGCTCTTATATGAGATGGTTCATTCTCCGTTTGACAAATACTAGTGGGTAAAGGAATTGGATTCATGTCTTCTATCATGCTTGAGTGTCTTGTAGCATTGGTGAGTTTCGCGATTTGTTCCGAGTATTTGGCGTCGATATCCCGCCCCAGTGTTAGCGTTTCGGGTGCGTCTTTGACGCCGCTCGTCATAGCAGTCCGCCCCCCACGAAGTGTATGGCAGCAGGTGGCGGTTACATTGTGTGCTATTTGAGCATAAGTTGATAGGTCAACTTAGGCAGTTTAAACCAATAAGCAGGGTTAGCCGTGAGGGTCAATGACTGAGACTAAGATAGTTGAAACTCTTATGGATAAGTACCGTTCGACGTGACTTCGAAAAGATTAGATGAGCCAAATATTGCGTGAAGGTGAGGCGAGTCTAGTCGAGTCGGGGACATCAACTCCACTATGAAATCTTTGGATGAGGTTTCGGAAACTCTTCTCGGGAGGATAGTCGAGAAAAATAGGGAATCAAGCGAACGAAAAGTCTTCGTTTCCGCTTCATGAATGATAAGATAAACCTAATTAGATCTTTATTTTCTGCAGCTTTATGTTTCTTTCTATTTACTGCGATGACGAACATAATTACTATGTTGCTTGAGAGAAACTGTTGGTGGGACCAAACACGTGGACTTGCTCCGTAACATAAGGATAGTCCTAGGTATGGAGTCGCTGACTTATGTCCTCGATTTCCCCGTACCGCAAGTCCAGGGACTGATGCGAGTGACGAGGACTGGGCTGCGTATGCCAAGGTAGATAGACGAGCTAAAGGTCAAGGCTATATATATTTCTTTCCATTAGCAATAAGTTGCAGCGCACTCACTCGGAAATGGAAGTGGGTGCCATTTTTGCTTCATTTGAAGGAGCTTTTTGGCGAACATTCCAGGAGTGCTCGTCGTTCCCTTACGGAGCAACTATTTCATTAAAAATGGTTGAGGGTGCTGACGTCGGAGAGCATGTGCTCAAGATGATCGATTGGATCGAAAGACTCGAGGCACTGGACTTTACCGTGGATAATGCGCTCCAGAACGATCTGATACTTCAGTCACTCCCACCTTCCTTCAATTCGTTCATCGTGAACTTTAATATGAACAAGGCCGAGATGACATTGACTGAGTTATGAAACAGTTGTCGGCAGCACAGACTCAGATGAAGAAGGTAAAGGAAGGAATTTGTTCTTATCGCGAATGTTAAGACTCGAGGGTCGAGTACAAAGAAAAAGTCGGACAAGCCCACTAAGCCCAAAGGACGAATTTCGAAAGGCAAGGCCAAGAAGAACGTGTTCAAAGGCGCCAAGCCGACGGACAAGTGCCACTCCAATGAGCTTGGCCATTGGAAGCGCGGTTGCCCGAAGCTAGCCGCCTCAGGTAAAGAACTTTACGTTTTGGAAACAAATTGTTCTGCGAAGTATATTATGCTTCATGGATCTTAGACTCGGGAGCTAGTGCTCACATCTGTATTTCG